>CP149061.1:10540000-10801321 GCA_038024825.1 Polylopha cassiicola
TATTATATGCTAACAGAAAGATTTATATATAATAAATCTTTCTATTAGCGTCCTATTAATGAGTCCAGAAGGTAGACACATGTAGTAGTAGCATATATTATGGAGTGCATACCCTTGCTATAAGGATAGTTTTTTCATTAAAAAAATAAGCTAGTACCCAAGCAGCACATATTATTATGTTCTCAGTGTTTCAACGTTTCTACTGTCTTAGTCAAATTAATAGAAAAAGTCATGTAAGTTCAAATTACAATTTCTAGTCATACTGCAGATAGCCTGGAATTTAAGTAAATATATGAAAACTATCCAATTTACAGGGACATGGTCAATAAACAGGTAAACAACAACTTTTCAAACGCTGTAAGAACTAGACTACTCATCAGCTCTAAGACCTAACCTCGTTAGAGCTTTAGCAGTGGCTGGATGGTATACACTATACTGGTATGAGTACACCGACTTAAACCCCTCTAGGGGACCAGTAGGTTTTGATTCGCCTGCCAGTGTCGAAAATGACCTCAATATATTGTTAGTTGCCCCGGCACCGACCTGTATGCGACGTGCAGCCGCGTGAGGTTCTCGAGCTCGCGCTGCACCTTCTGGTACTCCTGGAACTGCGCGCGCTCGTCCTGCAGCTTCTGCAGCTTCGGCGCGATGTCCTCGCGGATTATCTATAACCAAGCAAACAGACACGCATGTTTATTTGGATTTAAACAATTATAACGGATTTAGCACGACTGCGATGACGATAGTCTAATGATAAAGTCACTATAGTCAGCTAAAAATCAACAGTGCTTAAAAACGCGGACAAATGAACTTTGCAAAACTACAAGGATTTCTGAATATACTAAGGAACTATAAAACATGTACAAACATCATTGAGCTCTCTCAACTTGGCGTCCTTCTTCTCGATGGTCTTCTGCGCGGCTTGCTTCTTGGCCTCGTACATGCGCGTGCCCGCAGCTTCCTCCACCATCGAGAGGATCTGACAAGAAATAGCAGATAACCAGATTAAATGACCTAGTAACTTTCACTACTACCTGATTTGGCAATAATGCTCCAGTCAAGGATGTGCATTTCATACAGGCACAGTGTTAGTAATGTATGGAGTACCCTGGCGCTATACTTACGCTCCCCTCACTGCACGCGCCTGCCAATAGTGTAATGATACATACAATAGACTTAGAATAGAACACATTTCCGTTTAGTGATTATAGGTGATAGATAGATGGGTATCTAGGCTTGCACATTTAAATGGAATGCTTTACATACTCTTACAGTTCTGTATGTGTGAGCACAGTGGGAATACTGCTTTACATAGCAACAATAGTACATTACGCACCGAGGCCAGTAAAATAATAATTGTCTCAGATCACATGTAATTGTCGTACGAGGCGAAGCCGAGGTTGACAAAAATGTGATCTGAGGCTTTTTTATTTACTGGCCGAGGTCAGTATACTATTTTTCTGTTCGACGAAGCCAGAAAGCAGCAATTTCATTTAGCGCAGCGGCCAGAAAGTTGGCGCTTTTTGGCTGGAGGACAGAAAAATCACTTTTTTTGATTTAGCTGATCAAAAGAAGTGGTTTTGTTGCTTATTTAATAATAAATAAACAATTAGAACTAAGTACTTAACCTATAGTATAAGTTATATCAAGGTTTCAAAACTTTCCAAATGTAACATTACCTCTGGAGGTTTCATGTTGAGCACTTTAGTGATCCGTCCCTGCATGATGAGGAAGTGTGGGTTGTTGACGTTGAGCTGCACGGAGCAGAACAGATCGGCAACGCGCTTGTTCTGCACATTGATGCCGTTTATCAGGTACTTGTTTTTGCCTCCCATCACCACCTGGACACATTTATATATCAAGTGAATCCACAGAGTACAGCCAACGTATCATAGCAGGCTAGGCGGACATGTATTTGTGATTTTATGGGCATTTCAACCACCATTAGTCGCCTGAATATTGAAATAATTATTAAACTGATGATTTTTATCAAACATAGCTAAGAACACACCCAACATACTCGCCTTTCAAACAAAAAAAAAAGAGACAAAATTATAACACCCTGTCTTTTAAGCATTGGGGGTTAAAAATAGAAGTACAATGCTGCAATATAAGTTATATTTGATTAATTCTGACAACATGGTTCAGTTTTTGCTTCCCAACTTTCACCTAATTTGTCTTGGTTAAAAGGCAAATTTAAAAAAAAACATTATTAATATAATACCTGTCTGGTAACAGTAATTTCATCATGGTTTTCATAGCCGATGGGGCACTGTCTTCGGTCACGGTTGTCGAAGGTGATGCTGACTGTCGCTTTAGTGATGCCAGCCTGTCCATGCTTGTATATGAGCTCCTGAAGACTGCCTGCTCGCACCTACAAAATAAATTTAGCCATGATAATAGTTATTTATCCAACTACTTGTTTTAAATTACCCATTCATTCCACATGAACATAGAAAATATGCAAAAACAAAAGTGTACTGATTTACAGTAACTAGATGAAGAGAAAAGATGAAACATCAAGAATTTAGGATAACAACTTTAATTTTCTATAATGCGGAAATATTTTTTGTTATAATAGTTTGGAATTGCTTGTCGTCCTGGAGTCCTACATTTCGAAAGGGTGACAGAATTTGGACTATCTGCATACTACATACTACGTACAATGTAAACGGTTTAGTTATTACCCAGATGGCGGGAGACCGCACACAGTATGTAAAAAACAAATCTAAATAATACTAACATTGGATAGATTGGTAATTCCTAATACGAAACATATTGAGTCCAATATGTTTGACTTGCCGGTGCCGTTCAATCCAGTAATAGCGTTAAATTCTGGATCAAAGCCGCTGATTTCGACTCGATTCCCATAAGATTTGAAACCATCCAACACAATTGACTTGATGTACATCTTAAAGGATAACACATCGAATAAACAATAATCTAAACACCAGTATTTCTAAATAACAACAAGAAAATGAGAAACAAGACACGATAATCCTTAAAATAAAGGAAGCGGGAACCGTTGATTTTTACAATTTGACTTATTTGACATGACCATGACAGTTGTAAACAGCTTGATACAGATAGGTGCTTTTATAGGGTTCGAAATATTAGTGTTTGATATTGAGAAGAAAAACACTAACTCTGACAAATATTTCTTTGATTGCATTAAGCAAAAATAGTTAAATGTGTGGTCTAAATATTTTAGTGTTTAATTACAAACAGTAAAAGAAATTTTACTAAATCATTATTTATTTTAGTGAAACTTAAACGTTTGAAGCATAAAAGACCTTTTCCGTTCAAAAACTATTGCGGCTATAGAGCATGATTTCTAAATTTATTTATCAAGGAAAATAATAATTTATCGAAATTTCCTCAGAAAATATTTTTGGTTTATATTTTAATTGTTCTTTTCTATTTATTATAGTTATAAAATAAAACTTTCTTCTTATAGCTGTTATCGACATAAAATATTTCGATTGAAAGATTAAATAAAAAAAATACTTCTTTGAGTTTTTTGCTTGTCTGTTTGTGTTCGCGCCAATCGTTAAACGGAAACTTCTTTTAATTTTAATTAAACCTGGTTTATTTTCAAAATGGAATTTAGTAATACTAGTGGGATACGGAGTCCCTTTTCACCCCGAGTGCGGCAATCAATTTCTGGCCGAAGACAAGGTGTATCTTCTGCAAAAAAGAATCAAAGGTGGGACATAACCTATATCTTTATATTATGTTTATGTGTAATTTGTCTAATAAGCGGAATTGTTTTAGTAAATTTATGCAGTCTGCTGAGGCTCCAACTGGAGATGTGATCTATAAGACTCCTATGACGACAGTAGAGACGTATGGGCATCCTCTTCCAGTATTGGTTACAGAAGCTCTTACCTTTGGTGAGTGGTATTTGGTTAACTTTTACATTATTCCATTGTTTTAGTAAGTATTTGTGATAAATTGGCCATAATATAATGTTTACAGACTTCATTAAGTGTTTTTCGGTATTAATTTGGAGTGTCCTAACCTTGGCAAAAAAGTAATTGAAGTTAAGTAATACAATATGTTACTTGCTAGGTGCTACATAAAATTAATTATAATATAGGTATTTATAGAAAGGCCTGACTCTACAATAAATTGATTCTCATTACTTTACACACAAAGGATAAAGAACATAAAAAATCATAACTTGATATTAGTTATTATTGAACTGTAATAAAATTGCATTCTTCATTCAAAAGGATCTTATCCTTAGTTATTGCTATAGAGTGCATTAATTATACGGCAAATTATTATTAACATGATTCTGAACTGTCCAGCGAGTGGTGAGGTGTCAGTGCGTCTGTCTGCGTGTGGATACTGCTGGCTGGTGTCGGGGCGCCGGGCGCTGGTGTGGGAGCGGACTGCCGGCGCTGCAGCCCGCGAGCTCACACTCCCACAGACTGACCTGCAACACCGAGCTGACTTATTAGAGGTGTTTTACGAAGATGGAGCGCAGGTGAATTGAATTTCGATTCTTATAATGGCATCTGAAGTATGAGGAGCGACGTAGTTGATTCAATGAAACACCATATTATTGTAGATTTGTGTGTATTACAACAAAGCGTAATATAAAGAGAACCCATTTACATACAATGTTCTTAATTTATATCACTTAACTTATTGCTGACTCGAGCAATATGTGTTATGTCGCAGTAAACTATTAAGTTATGGTAAAACTATGAAATAAGGCATACATTACACATGCACTTTAGATTATTATCACAAACTGTTTGTATTTTATAAGATATAGGCAAACATGTCATGATTAGATTTGATTTTAGAATTCATACAGTATAATTACACTATTATATCAAATTATATGCACTCATATTGAGATGGTCTGAATAAATAATATGAACAAATTACATTATTATAACATTATAAAAAAAAATACATTTTTATGTCAAAATAATTTTCTGTCCTCCGGCCAGGAAGCGCCAACTTTGTGGCCGCTGCGCTAAATGAAATTTCCGCTTTCTGGCTTCGTCGAACAGAAAAATAGTATACTGACCTCGGCCAGTAAAATAAAAAAGCCTCAGATCACATTTTTGTCAACCTCGGCTTCGCCTCGGACGACAATTACATGTGATCTGAGACCTTTTTTTTTTTTACTGGCCTCGGTGCGTAATGTACTATATATTCACTAATGAATATGAAGGTCAAACTTAATGCATTTTTGTGATTAAAAGAACATGAGATAAATTATATTATTGAATATATTGTTTGTAATACTATTAAGAAAATACCGAGGTAATTTATAATATTGATTATGTAATAGGTTGTGTCATGGATACTTTAGCAGTACATTTACAGCATTGTAAAAGTTACCTATTAAGAGTTATGAGTGTTATGACGAGCATGACTGTGTTCTTCAGATGGCATCGTGCATCGCCGTGTCGCCGGAGGGCGTGGTGCGCTACTGGCCGTCGGTGGGCCAGGAGCTGCACGTGGACACGCACTGCGAGCTCTCCGGGCAGGAGTGCGCTCGTCTGCAGCGCTGCACCGACCGCCTGCTGCTGGCCACCACCTCCTGCTCCGTGCTGCTGCTGCACACCGAGAACAAGCGTGAGTGACACGCTAAGAACAGAATCATTAAAAAAATCAATCAATTTATAGTATTTTAAAGTGTTACAATCTCGTGTCGCACGGCAGAGGGTCGGCCGGCGGTGTCGTACCACACGCTGCGGCCGCCGAGCGGCTGGCTGGGCGGGCTCGGCCGCCGCGTCTCCGTGCTGTTCTTCGGCTCCATGCCCGCCAACACCGACACCGTGAGTGAGACACACACACACCGCTACACGCACACACACAACACACTGCGGGTACTGTAATATTATATCGTATGTTTACTAGAAGCTAGTGGGCGTGGCGGTGCTGGTGGACGGGCCGATGGGCGCCGAGTGCGCGGGCGGGGAGGGCGCGGAGGGGGCGGAGCCGGGCTACATCGCGCTGGTGGGCGGCGCGGGGGGCGGCGCGCTGCAGCTGTGGCGCGGCGCCGAGCTGCACGAGCACGACCTGCGCCGCCTGCTGCTCGACGCGCACCGCGCGCAAGGTACCAATACATACTACATGTAATTACTTGTTTTTGTCTAAAATACTCGTGATATCGATGAGATCGGGTGAGAGCTCTAGGAAGCTAGCCTGCAAAGTTAAAGCCAAATGTGCGACAGTAAAATATTTGCGCTTCACCGGCACGAAAACCTCGTGTGTACTAGCCGGGTCGTTCCTCTGTACTTACAACTCGACACCTAGTGTTAATAAACTTTCGCATAGATGGTGAGTGAAAGGGTCGTGTACCTGTCGTAATATATGTTCGACCCCGTGCAGGCGATGCGAGCGGCCTGCAGGTGTCGGTGGTGGACGTGCGCGCGCGCGGCGGCACCGAGTTGCTGCTGCTGCTGCTGCTCGCCGCGCCGCACGCCGCAACACACGCCACACACGCGCCGCGCGCGCCCGACATGAGATACGCCATCGGTGAGTGTGTCATATACCACCCGCTTCGATTTAGACTTGGGTACTTCCGTACCAAGGATAGCATAAAGATAGCAATGAACTCCTGATAAGATATATGAAACTTTGCTTTTAGGTAGATAAAAATATTATTTGAATTGTAAATATTATGAAACGTATTCAATGATTAAGGGTTAAAGTGCGGTAGTAGTAGCATATAATAATATCGTGATGCGCGTGGTCGTTCTCGACAGCGCACGTGTGCGTGGCGGACCCGACGGCGCCGCGCGTGACGTCACTGGCGGGCGTGCGCGGCGCCGCCAGCGACGCGCAGCCGGCGCGCTTCCTGCCACTCTCCGCGCCCCCCGCGCCCCCCGCGCCCCCGCACCGCGCCGCCGCGCTGCTCTACGCGCCCGCCTATCTCGCGCTGCTCTCCGGTCAGTACGACCTGCTGCACTCACACACGCACACACTAGCGGTGCACTGTATAACACGCCTCCTCCCCCGCCAGGCGCCGCGCCCAACGACAAGGTGGAGTACATCGACGTGAGCGCGGAGGGCGACCGCGTCCTGGCCGCGGAGCTGTGCGGCGCGCAGCCGCTGCTGTTCAGCGCCAAGCACGGCGTGCTGGCGCTCAAGCACGCCGACGCCGGCGCCGACACGTCAGTACCGCACTCTACAGTATAATATCTGACGCACGCCCCCCGGGCCCGCAGTCGAGCGAACGATCCACGTTCTCGGCGCAGAGCGTGTTCACCGATTTCACCAGTTATTTATTTATTTCAGGTCTATATGCGAGAGTCCGATGGGCTCGCCGTGTCCGTCGGAAATGTACGACGGAAACCTGTCGCTCTATGAAATCGACCCGCACGAGGTAACTTGTCTGTAAAATATACGGAGATTTGTATCGTTTCCGGTGTGATATTCGTAATGTGTAATGCGCGGCAGGTGTCGGCGGTGAGCACGGACGCGTGCGGCAAGCTGAAGGCGGCGTTCCTGTTCCACGTGCGGCGCGAGCCGGCGGCCGCGCGCGCGCTGCTGGAGGAGCTGTTCCCGGCGCGGCGCCGCGACAAGGCACCCGACGCCGCCCTCGACCGCACCGTGCACGCCGTGGCCGCCGAGATCGTCGACGACGTGCCGCAGGGGGACCCCAGGTGACGTACATACAGCACGTTTATACTTGTTTCATTCTAATGTGTAATAACCGCGAGCGGCATCGGAAATTATTAATGCGTGTACATCAGGTGGAAGACGCGCGGCGGCGGCGGCGGCGGGGCGACGGCGACGTGCGTGCCGCTGGGCAGCTCCAGCGCGCTGCAGGTGGCGGCGCAGCTGCGCGACAAGCAGCGCGCGCTCGCGCTCTTCACCGAGTTCCTGCGCGCCGCCGGCCTGCACGCGCGCCTCGGCACCGTGCGCACAGGTACACCGCGCGCACACATACCACACACACACACACAGGCACGCACAGAGAGATAACTACGTGTCCGTCCCCGCAGAGAGCGGCGAGTGCGTGAGCACGGCGGCGGCGCTGGGGCAGCTGGCGGAGCAGCTGGCGGCGGCGCGCGCGCTGCGGGCCCGCCAGCAGGCCGCGCCCGGGGACGCGCAGCTGCTCGACGCCGCCGTCTACCAGGTACGCCACACCGGACGGCACCGGACCACACCGGACCGGTTGGCGGCATATTACGGATCCATCCGGGATATGTGTACTCGATATGTGATAATAAAAATGAAGCGTTCTCTCCCAGGTGGTGTGCGGCCCCGACGCGCAGTACCTGGACGAGGAGCCCTCGACGCTGGCGGCGCTGTCCTCGGGCACGCTCTCCCCGGCCGACGTGTGCTTCCGCCGCGCCTCGCGCATCTGGCGCCTGCTCGCCACGCTCGCCACGCTCACGCACCAGGGCGACCCGCGCACGCAGCCCGCCATGGCCACCAGGACCGCCGACATCATCACTGTCAGTACACGACCGCTCGTCGAACCTTTTATTTGAATACATAATATATGAACCGTTCGAAAAGCCCTCCGAGTTCTGATGTCGGTTATAAGGACAACCTGTATAAAAATTGTTGGGTGTCGTCGTACACAGGGTGTGTTCAGCGAGGTGCACAAGTGCCGCGCGCAGTGGCAGGGCGGCGCGCCCCCGCCCTCGCCGCCCCCGCCGCCGCCCCGCGACCTGCTGCCCGCGCTCGTCGACCTGCACACGCGCGCCGTCTCGTGAGTACCTGCTACCTGCCCTCGCGCCGCACTAGTGGTGTTTTGTGTCATGTGTCACGTGTCATGTGTCCCGCAGGCAGTACGCGCCGGCGTGCGGCGACGTGTCGGCGCGCTCGCAGCTGCTGGAGGCGTGCGGCGCGCTCGCTGACGTCATCCTCACCGAGGCGCCGCCGCGCTCGCGCCCCGCCATCGCGCGGGACGTCATCCGACCGTACGGTCAGTGCGAGACTCTTCCCCCCCCGTTCCCTACACACACACACTCACGTTTAACAAGCTCGATTCGCTTTACTCAAGTTAAATTGTAAAATGGAACGAGAACGACATATTTCTGTCTTATTGAATCTTAAAATCGAATGCTCATTCAAACCATATTGCAAAATCTTTTGCCTCTCCTTCGGCGCGTACCTAATAATACGCGTAACTTTCCAGTGGAGGTGGGTCAGACGGAGCGCGCCGCGGTGCTGGCGGAGAAGTTCAAGGACTACGAGCTGCTGGTCGAGATGTGCGTCAAGGAGAACGACATGGACCGCCTGTACGGGTACATAGACAAATACCCCACCCAGGTGAGTGTCATAACACGGTGGTGATGTTTAAGTTTTATCGTTTACATTTTGACGCGGAAGCTACAATCCTGGAACATTGGCTAGTATTTTTATCCCGATTTCGAGAATCTAAAACACGGCTGGAGAAGTTCAAATCACAGTTTTACCATAGCACTGAATGTTTTCGTCGGCGGCAGGGCGTGGCGGAGCTCGCGTTCGAGCGGCTGGCGCGCGAGGGCGCGGGCGCGGCGCGGCTGCTGCGCGGCGCCACGCGGCGCTGCCCCGCCGCCCTGCGCGCCTGGCTGCAGCACGCGCAGCACGCGCAGCACGCGCCGCAACACGCGCAACACGACCAGCACGAGCAGCAGGAGCAGCAGGAGCGGCGCGCGTGGCTGCAGGCGCTGCAGGCGCTGCGGGCGCTGCAGGCGCGCGAGCTGCGCGAGGCGGCCGCCGTGCTCGCCGACATGGCCGACGCCGAGACAGACTCCGCCGGCAGAATGACGGTCGGTTATACACCGTCACATCACATCTCTTCTCTTGTAGCCCGGCGATGACTCTCAATAATCTTCTATCTCATTGTCCCTCCAGACGGCGGCGTCGCTCGCCAAGCTGTGCGCGATGTGCGGCGAGGCGGAGGAGGCGGGGGCGGGCGGGGAGGAGGTGCGGCGGCGGGCGGAGGCGCGGCTGGCGCTGGGCGAGCAGCTGGAGGCGCTGCCGCGGGACCTGCAGCTGCAGCACGCGCTGCAGCCGCCCGACTGCCGCGTCGTGCCCGTCGAGGACCTCGTGCAGGTGACGGGACACACGACACACACGACACACGACGCACGACACACGACGCACGACACACGACGCACGACACGCGACACACGACCGCGCGCACCGCACAGACCTAATGTCAGCGATGTCCATGCTGTAATGAACACGTAACATTAATTTTGTTTCAGATGTACATAAACTCGGAGAGCTCCACTCTGACGGAGTACGACTACAAGAAGGCGCTCGACCTCACCGACTTCATCTCCGACATGGAAGTGCGGGACGACCTGAGGCTGAGGGTACTGTGATACATTCGACGTTTATATTTTCAAAACGTTTGGGCAACTTCAGTCGACAAATGATTTCATTTATTTTAATGATATTTGTACCAAGACAAGAGAAGAATATATCGAGACATCGAATTCAAAATCCGTTACATAAAGATTTAAGCATACATAGAGACGGACAGACAGCGACAGCGGCTTCTTTTTATAATATAGTAGTAGTGATTCGGCAGTATATTATTTTTGTATTGGTGTGATTGTGTACTGTGTAATCATCAGTGTCAACAATGTCCGTGCGCAGGTGTGGTGCGCGTGTATCCGGCGCGCGGCGCACGCGGCGGCCGAGGCGCAGGAGGCGCGGGAGTGTGGCGGGGGAGTGGGGGCGGAGCTCGGCGTCGAGGACCTCGCCGGGAACATGTTCTACCGGCTCATGCAGCTCGTGCACGACATGGGTACGGACTCGATAACATACACTTCACACATAGAAATGCAATTGTTATTAGTTGTACTATTTAGTAATCTTCTGACGTACGTGCCAGGCGGCGACCTGGAGCTGGTGCTGCCGCCGTGCGAGGACCTGCTGACGGCGCCGGAGCTGGCCGAGCTGGTGTCGGACCCGCGCCTGCACTACGCCGTCAAGTACGCGCACGAGCGCCGACACGCACACACACACGCCGACATGCACACCGACACACACCCGCACACCGACGACGACACAGCGATGGAAGCGTAGGCACACACACACACGCGCGCCTGACGTAACACCATTACATATTCATTGGAAACCGTTTCACAGTATCTCAGTATGTCTTTTATATTATTTACTTGCTATCCATAAGGCAGATAAGGAAATCTTCACCACCTTTCTATGACGTGGGATTAATATAAAATAATGAATAGACAAAATAAAGAAAATAAAATAATACTTCATCGCGCCACGAAAATCGAGCCATTTGGCGTTTATTTCGAATTATGATTTAAACCTTGATACCTTGGTTTAAAGTTCAGGGTTAATTGAACATAAGTAAGAACATTTATGCCATTTAAATTACTATAGTTTTACGCGGTAGATCCGTTTTCCATTTTAAGACTGCATTATAAATTCTAAAATTGTTTATTAAATAATTTAAAAGTGTTAATAAAAAGGAACATTACAGGTTATAAAACTGATTTAACGTATTTTGTATTAAATGTCAAAATACAAAAAAAAACTTGTTCAAATCAGTTACAATTGTAATTTCTAATTAGCTTTGTTTGACTAAAAAGTTTTATTGATGTAATTGTAACCTTATAAAATTAAATTTTGTTAATTATTTAATGTAATTAATAATTCATACAAAGTAATCGTTATTTAAAAAAAATTTTTTAATTGTAATAATTTCTGATGCCTTCGCGGTTATTACACATTGGAATGAAACAACTAAAATAAAAATAAAATAAAAATACGCGAGTTAAATCCGTTATTAGTTGTTTCATTCCAATGTTTTTAATTGTGTTATTATTCAATAGATTTAAGTATTTACAGCAACCATCCATTTTGGATAATGTGCGTGCTTGAGAGTTTTGTATGTTTATAATAATAACAAAAAAAAATTACTTAGTAACAGTAGGTGATCGTACATACAAGAACGACCCGTATCTACATCTAATATAATAAAGAGCAAACATTTGTTTGTTTGAAAAAATCTTTCAAATGTTGGGAAACTACACTATTCCCAAGTGACATTAGCTATATAATATTTTGAAAAAAAATAGGGATCCGTGCGAAGCCGGAGCTGGCCGCTAGTCATAAATAAATTGTTAGTTGTGATAGAATGCATAACTCTCAAGTAGACATGCTCGAGCAAGGCGCTCGTACAGACTCACCATTCGATGATGTTCAGTCAGACTGATTTAGATGTAATTAGCTCTAAGATTAACTTTACTGCGCTATTGTATATCTATATATTTACTATATTATATATTATACTTCGTAATGCTTGGCTGATTGTAAAACTTATTATCTCGTAGATTAAACTCTATTTACCAACAAAAGTAATAGACTAAAAGAATTCGGCAACCAATTTGAATCTTCAGCCGAAGAGGTTAAGGTTTTATATGCCATAGACTTCAAAAATTTGCAATCACTTAATATGATTGTCTTTTTATAATTAAAATTGTTACTTTTGTGATTTTATTATGTACTCCGGCTATTCAAACAACTATAATTCTAATATAAATTTAGCTGCTGTCCTGTCTTACTATTTATTGATACAAATTATTCAAGAAAGTACCGAATAAGGTATTTACAACTTTTGATAAAACATTTTAGGAATGCATTAAACTTCAATATTAATAAAAGACTTTTTAAAAATACTAACTACTCAATTTTATGCTCGTAAAGCAATGGACTGCTTTTTCTAGTTTTAGATGAAATCTATAATAACTTAATTAATTCTTACTTACCCCCCTTAGTAGTACTGTCAAGGTCATAAATATTACAAAGTTTTTCTAAACTGTAGCGTGTACATATTTATGACCTTACCTTACCTTACTTAATAAAATTGTATAAGTACAACTTCTTAGCGATGCTTTAGTAAAAATGTTTCTAAATAGTTTATTGCTTTTGAAATAGATGTTATCCTATAAGAAAGCTTAATACATTGTAATACGGTTTGTTTTCTTTTATCAATGTTGAGTAGTGACATTCTGTTCATATATTTTTAATTGTTATGTAAGTAGCTTTCTGTATTATTTAATTTATTTTATATATTCCATTGTAATTATAATATTTATTAAGAAACATAATTCGTATTTGTTTATCTTAGTACCTACGTAGGAATTATGAGTATCTTATGTAAGTATGTGAACAGTCTCATGCTATTATGATAATCGTTAATTTAAGGATAAAAATGATTTTAGGAATGTACAGAACGATAACCCCACGAAGAAAAACAACTGGGTACTCTTCATGACGTTATTGAGTACAAATTACATCTTTTAAACCTAATGTGTATTGATATAAGGCTTAAATTGAAATATACTTTAACCCATTATGACCTGAATTATTTTAGGTTTTCAGATATTGATAATTTTTGGATATATTGTTGTTTGATGTCCCCTTAATCATTTCTGATTATCAGAAGTTGAATCGATTCATTACTTCTGGAAAAAACAATGGGTGCCATATGGCACCGCTAGGCTAATACGGGGTCAAAACAGCCTTCTTCTAAATATGTATTAAGTGACTGTTAACTAATAGTACTTACTGTTTAATTATCATTTTCTATGTTTATAAAGTAGATAAATTAATTTAAAGGGATTAGTCAATGAAAATGAGCATTTTCATTTAAGGAATTCATACAATTATTGGTATTACACCAAGTTTTTTCATCTATGTATTAACATAAAATCGGTAATTACAAAAAGAGGCTATATATTTTTGTGACGATTCGAAGTATTTTCTCAAGAATAAATCCAGCGTTTCTAATCGTGATTTTTCTCGAAATTAACTAGGTATAATCTCGTTCAAGAAGCATGAACCGCGAGATTTTGTATGGGATACTTCGTCTAGGTACAGGTTTTATATTTAGTAACACCCCTGTAGTTACTTTTGTGGCTAGTTACGCATGTCCGGCGTGATGACAGAGATGGAGACGCCAACACTATTTCGTACCCAACGTTAACTTGACTATTTGTAAGGTAATTTATAAGACTACCCCCATTTTCGTCAGCAGAACCTTGATCAGATATTTAGTATAGAGTATATGTGGCTTGAGATCTACGTAATTTTCTAGTAATGCTAGTTCTTTATGCATTGTACATCCCCTAAGATAATAAATAAATATTATTACTAATGAAAACCAACAAATAAAAATTAACTCACTCATATCGAAAAGACACCATATCAGCCTAGCGGTGCCATACGGCACCCGAAACATTTCACATACGATAAACCAAACATACAAACAAATTTTCATAATATTACGATATCATCTAGTCGAACAACAATATATCAACAAATTAATATGCATTTCAATGTTAAATAACACATAATAAATAAATTACGACTCTTTTACTTGACAGTGAATTCATTTTTTGCGAATAATTTTTCAACACTAACTTATTACCGCTAATACTCGTCGCAACAAGTGCACAGGTTAAAGCAAAAGTAATAAAACAATTAGTTATCTTCCCTAGTACCGATTTGATAGCCAACCATCGGTCTCCATCGCACGAGATGCTCTCATGGTGCAAAAACATAAACGCATAAAATTGGGTGCCATATGGCACCGCTAGGCTATAATGGGTTAATCATTATTGCAGAGAACTGTTCCGAGTAAGTTAGTGCTAAGGCTTGTGTGATAAACAAACTGTCACTTCCCAGCTGGTTACCTGGTATTTTAATATCGCTATTGTGATTATTATTTTTCTAAAAATGTTTGCTTGATTAATAAAATTATTATTTGGAAATACTTTTTTTGACTATCCACCTTATCAAGATAAATCGATCTAAAATCTTGTTAATTACTACATAAATCTTAACAAACTTCAAATGTAAGTATGTATATTTTCCAACTCTATTGCATTTACATATGTACCTACTTACATAGAAAATATAATTGACTAATACATTTAACGGTACCTATCTTATTAAACGAACGTACCTATTACAAAAGCTAAACTGAACACGCATAATATAGAGATCCATTTTGGTATAGTCAACTTAGATTCCCGAAAAAACAGTCCCGTAAAGTTCCCTGTATACAAGCGCATCCCCCGACGCCGCCTGGGCCCGGGGGCGCCGGCCGCCGACACTGCTCCCCGGCACTGCCCGGCACTCGCGAGTGCGCCGCGCCGCTGCACGCACGCCGCCGCCGCGATCCGCCGCGTAGCGAAACAAACAAATAATAAAATGCAGTGAGTGCTGTGATTGATGCATCAAAGTGGATTTTGCTAAGAGGAATTTGGGTAAGTTATTTATTTAATTTCTCACGTCACTGGCTAGGTAAGCGAAGGTTTTACTTCAAATATTTTTTTACGAAAATTATTTGGAAATAAAACAATAACGAATAGTATTCCTTCAGGTAGATACATACATATCAATGTTTTAAATAAGTGCTGTATTGATTGCGAATGAAAGCTTCCTACTTGTTGCGTTTTTAATGAGCGTCGGGTTAGTAGCGCCGCAAGAAAATGTAAACAAAGATTTTCCTCGTTATAAAAATATTATTTCCGGTATTTGTGAAATAAAAATAGTTTCAATCTAATTAACCGTCTTTCCAATAGATGCAATTGATAAAATTAGACCTAGATATTAATCTAGATCTTTTTATTATTTTATTGTAGGTACCTACCTATATGTATTCAATTCCTATGTGAAAAAATACTTAACCAAATATAATGCTTAATTTACGATTACGAACACTTCAGTTGTCTAGTAGGATTTTAAGTGAGCTGAACACGAGCATTTGTCTGTCTTAAAAGTCTGTTTT
Source organism: Polylopha cassiicola (assembly GCA_038024825.1). Taxonomy (NCBI): domain Eukaryota; kingdom Metazoa; phylum Arthropoda; class Insecta; order Lepidoptera; family Tortricidae; genus Polylopha; species Polylopha cassiicola. The sequence continues at coordinate 10,555,752 of CP149061.1, forward strand.
AAGTTTTCCCTTGTATATCACGCATAGTAGAAGCTTTTAGGTCTAGATTAATCGGTGTAAATTATTTTATATGTTATATTTTTTAATAATACCTACCTGTTTAACTTCAACCAAGTCATCCAGACGCTAGTCAGCTGGTTATTGTAATTGCGCATTATACGTCCACGAGGGGTGTGGGGGGGTGAACCTCAAGGTCGGCTCACCCCCTAGTTAGTCATCGGTGACCACATCTACCCGTTTAAAGACTGTTTGACTTACTTAGCCTATGCCTTGGTAAGGTTCTTTTTAAATACCTATACATACTTCGCTATAGTAGGGAGCCCATTTATTATGATCTACTTACTTAATTTATTTTTTTAATTGCGTGTAAATTTAAAAGGTCTACACTACAGTATAATTTAAGATTTTGGTTCTCCGTCCTGTGTCATTGGGTAAACAAAATTGTCGTTATTATTTTGAACCCGCGATCTTACGGTCTTTAGTCCGTATACCTATTACTGAGCTACGATATCTTTTGTCTTGTCTTATTAAAACTGCTGCTGCTAACATAAGTACCTAAGTTTAAGATTACGATAGGCTTGTGCATTATACTTGGTTGTGAATTACTAACAAAGCATTGGATTAATATTGATGTTTTTCTTAAATCACGCAATGTTTACATCTGGCAGCACGCTCGCGCTACTGACCTCCGTGCGAGTACCTATTACCTGTAACATTACATAGCGGGTGGTTTTCATTTACCTAGTATCTAGGTAGTAGGTACATGGTACTACCTATGTAGGATCTAGTCCTAAATTAAGCAAAACTCCAACCCAGAGACCCTGACTACGAAAGCAGAGGTTGCGGATACAAATTCTGTTACCTACGGGGATGTCAATGTGATGAGTAGAACATTTGTAACTAAGTCTTGGATGTCTGCTGTTTAGTACACATAGTAGGTACAAGCTTTACTTATACCTAAATCAATCAGTGTGAATTATCCGAAGATATTTATGGACAGAGAAATAGAAGTGATAGGAATTATCCCTTGGTACTGGTGCAAATACGATTTCAATTGATAAGCATTTAATAATATTATTAGCAACCATTATAGATGTAGACGACAATGACAGCGTCTCGAACGCTCGAAGATCCGCCCACCTATTTGTTTATTCATACTTGCACCCTAAAAATCGCAGACTGGGACTCTAACCGCAGATCACGATGAAATAAATCGTTATGTACCTACATAATTTCAACCCGCGACCTCGCGATTAGTAAGTATTTAATAAGATCCTCTCATTTACCACAGGTTTACTACATCAGTGGATAAAAGGTTATATCTAAATCCCTCAATGCTAACCTTACTCTATTTGCACTGCCTCCTTATACGGTCCATCAAGCAGAGAGGACAATCACCAGGTGACGACCTGAGCACTAGTAATCGATCCTCACTGTGACTCAGTATTCTATATAAACCTATCTATTAAACTATATATATCGACAATCGACATGTAAATTTTAATTGCGCTCAGTGCTTTTACGTAGGCGTGTCATGGCAAATTGATTAAATTGTTGCAGATTTTTTTAGTGTCAACTGATTATTCACTTGACACTAGCTTGCTTAAGTTAAATGCGATTGATATAATTTATATGATTGTGTCTTCACTTTAAATAAATATTACTTATCATTCAACAAAAAATAATATTATGACCGAGTAGTACGTACTTAGCTATACTACTTAGTTATACTTAGCTAGGCTTAACGCATAGTCGACTCGAAATAAGTAGTTCATTAAATAAAGCCACGGATTTCAAGCCGGCTATAACATTTTTTCAGTCAAAACAATATTTACGTAAAGATTAGATTTCCCTTAAAAGCTGTCATGCGTGACTATTTTGTTTGTTTGACACGCCTCAGAGAAATCGTGCTGTTTTGTTGACATTATCGATTACAGTAGGTAAATGTGACAATGAATGCCCTTGGTGTAGACCGCTGCGAGTTACGAGCTGCTGTTAGGAAATGTCTCCGATTAGGAACCTAGAAGTAGACAATAATGTCGTAAATACGGGGAAGTAGTATAGTATTACATCTGCCTACTTCTAATTAATAATCAAATTAAAATATGTATAGTTTCCCTATTGTAATAAGTCGATTAAATATTAATAATTTTCATAAGTTAATGTGGTAATTCAATATATACTTAACTCATGTTTATAAATAAGTCATAATTGTGATTAATACAGATTGGATTTATAAATAGAATTAATCATAAAATCATAGTTGTATAGGAATCAATATATTATTATTAATTAGGTAGACAGTCTATTCAAGCTCTAGTTTACAGTAGCTCTATCCAGCGGAGTGAGGTCGTAGTAGCTTATTAATTAATCCGCTTTTTTTTAGTAGGACCTATTGGTCCTTCTTAGAAAACGATTCATGTGCAAAACTATTGGTGCATTTACTGCGAGTATAAGAAGTAGAAAGATATCGAAATTTCACCATGTAGGTAACTGCTTAGTTATTTTATTCCCCTCTCTAAGATTAATATACTTAGTCCTTAGGGGGGAAGCCTCGCCATCTTGGTGCAACCGTTGCACCGTTAGTTTTGCATGCATATTCAGTTAGCGCTCGTACATGATTGGACTAGATAACCATAGATGACAAGTATGTAGGTTCTTTTCAAATATTGGTTCTAAGCGAGATTCGACCCCATAGATTACAAGAAGGTCCACCCCACCGGTCACTAGGCCAACAGATTATTTTACAAAAGTAGGTTTAGCGCTAGACTATCGTCAGCTCAATCGTGCTACGATTATGGAAACTAGTTTTCCGAAACGTCTGCCAATAAAATAAAATACGCGAGCTAAATCCGTTTATAGTTGTTTCATTCCAAAGTGTAGGTTTACCGTTTACTAACATTTCACAAATCTTTTATCTGAAAGCGAAATGTTTCATTGTGCCAGTAGTTAATCGAGCCAATTTGCCAGTTTATCTCGAAGTTAATGTGTATTTGAGTATTTACGACAATTTGTGAACATTACTTGTAAATTGTAATGCCACTTCATCGAGTGACATTGCGAACGGTTCCGGGGCGGCAAGGTTGGAGCAAATTGGATTTCAGTTACAGTCTTCGATTTTGCAGTAAAAAAACAACGAGAAATAATGATGTGGTTCGTGTTGTAAAAATGCCCACTTACAGTTTCCATTGTATATTTAAATAAATGGACATGAAACAGACTTGTTTTTGTTGAAATGGGTAAATAATTAAAAAGTTACATCCAGTGCGGTCATGACCTAACCCACAGCGAACTGTATCCGCCTACAATATAACTGCCGTAACAACGAATTAGACTCAATTCAGACAAATACTTAGTTACCCCTTTTCAATCGTGCAACCGTTCTTACTGACTGACTCATACTACTAAGGTCCAGAAATGTCCCTTAATCCATAAATATTGTTTTTTTAATTTGTTTCATGTACTTATCTAATTCATAAATTTTCGTGATTCATTTTGAGAACTGGTTCTACGCCTACGACACGTACTTACTATGAGAAAATGGGGAAATAAACTTAGAATATCTGTAGGTTTTTGACAACTTCTGTATGAAAAGGACGCTCAGTTTGCTAGCAGGTAGGCATCACTTTACAGTAAGCCAAGCAATGAGAGTATCGCTATAAATTGACATAAAAACTTAACAATTCCTTAGCCATTTCGCAGACTATCTAAGGAATAATAATTCTATACATACAAAACATACTAGAACTACGTTATCCAACGAAACAAGAAGGATTGTGAAATTTTCATATGTCATAAATTGACTAATATTCCCTGATGTGGTGAATCACTCGCGTGCCGCCGTCAGTTGAGGGTGGAAGCCGAAAGCTGGCGGCAATTAGCACAACGCACATACTGGTATTTGGTCGATCTAGGGGGACAATATTATTTTTGTGTATAATTGGAATTTAACCAGCGGAAATAAGACAGATATGTTGTTTTAATAATTTTAAAGTCATAAATAAAAGTCAAGGTAGTATTTTACATATTTATTTAAAAAAATAAAATAAAAAAAAATAAAAAAATAACAAAAAAAATAAATAAAAAATATTTTTAATTAATATAAATATTAATATGTTCATTAAAAATATATAAAATACGATATACCCTATTGTTCATCACTTTCTGACGAATATTCCACAATATACGGTTCCGCAGATACGAACATGGCTATGGTCGCAGGAAAGACTGTGTTAGTTTATATCCTTTTTTTAATCGCACGTCGGGTGCTTGGAAAAGGATCCGAGCTCAAAATAAAATGATTAAAAACATCCTGGTTGCAGCTTTCTCTAGACAATTTTCTGCCGAAATCGGTCCAAAATGTTTATTGCGAGCCTCAGCTGCCTCCTCAGAATGCTGTCCAATCGGTAGTAGAGCTCGTCTGATTATTACCGTACCATGTATCAACACTCTGTGAAGTGTTGGCATCATGGGATGCCAGTCATATAATCGTGTATTAAGATGAGCTGTACCTATTTAAGGCATACTTTCATATTTAATTGGGTCAACTTTGTGTCCACTCGAAATGACTTCCAATATAACCATTATTAACCTGTAAATCAACCCGTAATCAACCCTAGTAATTTCTGAAGCTAAGCGGGGGTGTTTGAAAAAAAATCCTTCTTGTGTTACCATCATTTGTATTTCCTACATTGGATTTACGCATGTCCATTATGTACGTGGTCAGCGACAGGAATTTCAAACGTTTGCTCCAGCCATGATTGGCTAGATTGTTCAAAAATATTACCTTTTAATGAGCTTTAGTTCAACTTTAATTCATTTCTGATTTAAAAAAAAAGCAAAATTAAGTTTTAAAGTATCAATTTGATCGTTATCGTATGATTTGTCTGATAACAGCCGGTTTCTCAAAAAATCCAACCTTTCATCTAAATTAGGCAAATCTTGGTTTTTGAAACGATTGAATAAGTACTGTCGGGTCACAATCTTTTCTCGTAATGACCCTCGTAAACCTAAAACAAACATAGACTATGTACAAGTGACATAAAAAAATAATACCTTTTTAAATTATTTTTTTGTGTCATACTAATTAATTAAAAAAAATATCTATCCGGACGAATCCGGACGTGATTTATTTGTTTTTTAAGAAAATATTATATGTAGAATAACTTGTAATAAAAAATATAGCCCGATATATCCCGATACATAAACAAAAATGTTAGTTAATAAGAAATTGTGCCCAAATTCGGGTATTAAATTTACTTATTTTTGTCAGTTAGATTATTAATATGTTAATCCAGTTTAACGTATTTTTTTTAACACATTACTTGAGTTTCTTACCTGCTTTATTAGGATCCATCACTTTAAAATTATAATTTTAACTATAAGATTTAAAAACTATGCTTCAAAGTTAACACTTTTAAGAGCGCTTTGAGAATAGATACGTGCACGTGACAAAACAATCGAATTCCCATTGACATTACTTAATCAGGAAGCACTCGGGGAGGGGGTATGCACCGGGGTAGTATGGACAAGTTCGTTACCTTTACCTGGAATTGATTTTTAGGGGTGTAAGTGCAATTTAGATTTTAGGACTTATGTCCTCCTAGATTGGCCAAATACCAGTATGTGCAACGCCCTCCGCGCACGCCACCATGAGGTCAAGAAACCACTGAGGACTAGGAATGATTATTAAATAATATAGGGTTTTACAGTATTCGCGGAAATAATAGAGCTTTTCATTATTTTCAATAAAAAAAAAACAAAATGATTCTAGGTGTGTAGTATATATATTATGTAAATATCTACACATATATACCCACCTATAATCATTTTGTTTTCTTCCACTTGGTTATAATAATTGCCAACCCCGTTTCCACCCCTTGACCGAGATTAGATATACCTACGGTTTACCTTTTGGTACATAAGCCATATACATAAGCCATATACCTACCTTCGTCGAGCTGTCTAACGTAGATGCCCACAGAACGACCATATACTTTAATTTCCTGATCCACTTTCACCTGAATCCCCGAATCATGGCGGGTAGAGGAAAACTAAAGGCTTTTGGCCTAGCCACAACACACGCTTGCGCTGTTTGTACTTTGTTCTTCATTGCTTATAATGCTTATGTTGACTGTATAGTTTAGTTTTTGGTTGCTTTGTTCAACTCTACCACGTAAGTAAGTACAGAATTTTATACGTAATTATGGCATAATTGTTTAATACTGTTTAATACCTCATTTGTGCCCTTTTAACGTTTTTCCTTTTATGTGTTTATTCTGAACATTAGCCTGATTGCGATGGCTTGGTCAGATTCTCCACACGAAACGCGTACCGGGCTAGATCTTTACCAAAGATTACTTGAAATATTATTTATGCCTACTTAAAAGTAAATCTCTAGATAAATCTAGACCTGGCGTATATATTTTTTTACTCGAAATTATGTTAAACCTTATTCGAGCAGGTAAATAATAATCAATACCTTAATATAATTTATAGCACTGGGTTCATTATATTTTCTTGCCTATGGATATAACTATGAAAGTATTTTTTTTCTTATAGGAAGTGCAATTTATTCACTTTCTTTCTTCTTTCAAACACTTTCTCTTTTTTATTTCGTATCTAATACCTTATACCTACTAAAAAAACACAAGTCGAATTAGTACCTAATAGATATCCAAGTAGATCCGTCCTTGAAGTGATTATGCGGGTGATTTCACTTCCGGCATATATTATTTAGCGCATTTGTATTGTGAAAGATAATTTAGATTTCTATCACTAACAACTAGACTTTATAAAATTTGAATTACTTACCTATCTAGATAATTCAAAACTTTTCAGCATCAACTTTACATCTCTTAAGATTCAATTTAATTAATCTTCCTCGTTGGAATGAAACAATTATTAACGGATTTAACTCGCGTATTTTTATTTTATTTTAATAATTGTTTCATTCCAATGTGTAATAACCGCGAAGGCATCAGAAATTAAAATCTTCCTCGATTAAATACTTACATCACTTAATGTATCGACTCGGCTGATGTCGCAATACCTGTCTATATATAGGTTTCAACCTAGTATCCATCGGTACTGTAGTTTTTCTCCTAGTCCTTTTGTCGTGAGAAAGCGTGGTTAGCAACCGATCGACAACTCACCATTGTTTGCAAATGAACCGGCTCCGATACGAGCTTATAATACTTATGATGAGCTGTAGTTTATTCACTATTTATGCAGTATTTTAATTCTGTGCTGATGAAGTCATTATTGGGTAGGCTCATGCCTAATTATTTATTTTTGACGTTTTGTGATTTTGAATGACAATTTAAATAAGTACCTAAGTAGTTGTTATTTTCACGGCATTACGAGAATAATTTTTAATGGAAATTTAAACATAAGACACCTAATTAGTGACTGTTTTAAAATGACTGATGCTTTGACTGTGACACCATTCATTTAATAAGTACCTAACTAGTAACGTAATATATTTACAAATCGTTATTTACTTAACAATTCAACTTATATCAAATTTAAATTGTCTTGGATTCAATGTAATCTCCATGTTAATTTTTAATCGTGAAATGGTTTACGTAATACGAATTCCTTGTAATCGTTCTCGCATTTGGCATTTATAGTTCCTATTTTATTTTAATGAACACGGTAAAGACGGGAACTCATTCCCACGTAGGTTATGTAATTATGTATGTAAGTAGTTTGATAACGTCTGTCCATTCGCGGCTACCGCTTATCGCAATATTTATTAGAAAAGGACGTCATTCCCGTAAAGAGGATTTCCTCCTTCACTAAATTTGCTACATTTGTCAACATTACTCATGCTTACAAATCAACTCACCTAGAACACGTTGAAACGCACAAAGCTTCGACTCATACCTAAGTATATATTGTAACGAGTGAAAAAGTGACAATGCCGCGTCTTAGACACAAACTACTCGTTCTCGACGTGCTGTCCTTGGTCTCTGTCAGAAATATTGTTAAATAAATCAGGCTTCCTTTAACTGAACAAAATGTTAAGTGACCGAAGTAAATTGGAAATTTAAGCAGTAACACACTCGTTGTTATGGTAATTTCACGAGATTTGTGTTGTTTACACGGATATGAAGTGTATTTAGTTTCACGAGTACAATCGGCACCAGAAATATCAAATATCAAACCTATAAATACTAAGAGGCTAGTCACGGTACCGCGAACGAAATAACAACACCATCATTCGAGAACTAACCGAATTTTGTTGCCATATCGGTTGTTATTATAGCTATAGTAATTGATATCGATATTGCCTGGATTTTATACTAACTTAGTGTATCATTACCGTACGAACCACTTCTGGTTTCAGGCAGTTCGTACGGTAATGGTCACGGTAATAATCGGGCCTCTTTCTTTCTGAATATTTTAAAATAGCTGCTCGACAGAAGTGATCCAGTCCAATTAATCTTCTCTACCATAGGTACTTACCCATAAATTACCTGGACACCTGCCATATTCCCAAATCTATCCAGGTATTACAATAAACCTACATCTTATTGTTATCATCCAATCACCTTTGCCGCCGCCGCCGCATACATATTCATGCGCGTGCGCAGTCACACGCATATGCGGCGCATGCATGCCGGCGCACTGACTCATGATCTACCGTGCGTTTGTTTTGATCTATGAAATGTGATATGCATGTATTACTTAAGTATAGTAACTAAGTTAAGTATCTAAACGACATTTTAAACGCCAAAGATAATTGATAGATACATACATGTTTTTAAAATACATAATTTACAGATATCTCGGTTCATGTGTGTGTGTGATTAAGCACTAAGACTTAATCGATTGCAGCCATTCTGTAACCCTACAATAATCAAATAACGCAAAGATACCTCAAACAAACTTACCTACAGTTAAGCAATACTTATTTTTCCAACTTCAATATTTGCAAACTACCACACCTATATTTCAATATTTATTCTTTCAACTGATCAAAGGACTATCGCCCTTATATCTACAGTTTACGGTTCATCAGGATAGCGGCAGATCGATGAAAGAGTTGTTGTTATTGTATGGGTTCGCCAGCTGGCCGGATGGTGTACTAAGTAATTCAGAACCTGAATTACTCTACTTATATGTATATAGGTATATATGCATTGGTCTATGTATAGTTGTGTTAAAAGGGGAAGGGCTCGGGCGTCAATTAAGCTATATTGTTAAATTTTACGGCTGAATGGACTTAATCAGTACAATATAAAACGTCGAGCTTTTATTACGGCTAACTATATTATGATTAACTAGACTGTTTCATACTGATTCTGGGTTTGCCAAGTTTTCATTAGAACTTTGATTTATAAGATTGCAAACTCGTCGGCGGCTTCACCCCGCAATAAGCCAAGTGAATAAGGTTCTAAATAACGGCTCCACAATTTCATTAAACCCAACTGGAAATATAAACCCAAAGTACCTCGTTCAAGAAGATTTTATAGACACCCAATAACATAAAGCACGTAAAAGGAACGTCTTTCATTGGAGAAAACTTCGGTTACATTTTGTCGCCCTTGCGACCCTCCTGTCTAGACGTTGCGTTTACCGCGTTATACGCAAATCAGCTGACCTACTTGCAAAGGGATTAGGGGAACCCACACCTGCCCTTACACAGTCCCTTCCAGGGTGAGGTCAATGACACACGGCGTGAAGGTCAACGCACGATAGCGTAATATAGTATAATAAGTATTTAGTTAATGGATTTAACTCTTACATCGCGTGTAACAGAGAGTTGTGTAGATGAGTTAATAAATACTTAGGAGTATCTAATTCAATAATTTCAACTGCCATTTCTTGAACTCACATAATGTCAAAAGTTATAGATAACGCAGCAGTTTGATCATAATATGAACTCGCTACCACAGTGATTGAAAATAAGCAATTTTTAACCATGTAAGTAAACCATATTAAGAGTAGACGCTAACTGCGACTAGCTCTAACTTTTACCTACGAAATCTTACCTTTTTTAATTGCTTTAAAATGCGTTAAGCCTACCACAACGGTGTAGGTAGACGCTGGTTTTTATTGGGTAGTAGGTATACGAAGTCTTACCCTACAGTTTCTTAATCCATCTTATGATTAATAGTGTCCAATGAATTTTCTCAAATCTTTAGAGTCAGATTGTTACTGAAGATCCTACTAATATTATAAATGCGAAAGTAACTCTGTCGGTCTGTCTGTCTGTTACGCTTTCACGCTAAAACTACTGGACCGATTTAAATGAAATTTGGTACAAAGAAAGTCTGGAACCTGAGAAAGGACATAGGCTACTTTTTAACCGACTGCAAAAAAGGAGGAGTTCCATGCGGACGAAGTCGCGGGCAGAAGCTAGTTGTCAATAAACTCATTAAATGATATAATACAGCCGAGGCGAACACCGTCACGGTTCATTAACGTTTGACCGTCGCTCCCGGCAGGCTGGCGGCATGCGCCAGTCAACCGGCACTGTTGAGCAACGCATTGTTGATCTGGCGACGAACACTCCTGGCAGCACCGAAGTTGAGAGGGCACTGCGCTGGAAACAAAATAACTATTATTTAATAGACCTCTCTCAACCTAGCTATATATCTTCAGATCTTCATTTCTATGAGTGATTTGCTTTACGACGCTGGCGCGCTGGTTGGATGATGGGGTTATGGTCACCTAAAGGATATTACGTAACTACAAGATTTGCTAGAAATCGCTCGAGTACCACTATGACCTGACTCATCACTGTAAGACGCCTTGTGATGACTAAAATATGACGGAAAAAAAATCTAAATGAGTCAAATATTATTAAATGAGTTTTATGAAAATGGAGATTAAATATAAGTATTATTGAGCAATTGAAATAAGTTTTAAAAGTTTAATTGAGTATTTAAATAACCCACAAAAGCAACGCTTTCATAATGTCTCCAAGATCCAATAAGGTACGTAAAACTAATCCTATTTGGGTGCGGAAATTATAAATATTCTCCGTGAAAATAGGCCGTTAATAGAATCGTACGACTATTGCAGAACATACATCACTTTAATGATGTTATTAAGTTGTTAACTAAAGATTCAACAAGATGGCTGGATTATTGTGATGTGAAACGTAAAATTTATAGTAATTAATTAATTATTAACTTTATATAGATAGATATAGGTATAACAGATTTGTGCGCAGTTAAATGAATGAATGTAAAATGTACGCATCTTTTGCCAGGGATTTTCAATTTATTTCGATTGCATTTTAAATAATACCTTAAAAAGTCAGTTTTTAAATCAAACTATCTTAACTACTAATAATCTGTACCTTCATTATACAAAATTATAACAACGAAATGTTTCCTGACTGACAAAATCATCAACATAGATCTGACACATAATCAATACCTATTTTTTACTTTTTTCAAACAACAGCTTTTGTCTAAAATCATTTTCGCACCTTGGCTAGCCTGTCATACAGGCAGACAGGCTGTTGTTGTGCTATCGCCTGTCATGTGCCGCTCTCGCCCGCGGTGCCGTCGTGCCGTGGTGCCGCGGTGCCGTGGTGCAAGTGGCATTAGCATATGAATGCGCACACGCCGCCGGCGAGCTTCCGGATCTCTTCATAAACATTATTACATTGTTTATGAATTGCAAAAAAATGTTTTGCATTGTTTTTAGATAAAAAATTTAATAAAAGGTGTGTTTTTAGTACTTACAAAACTCGTTTTAGAAAGACAGAAGCTATTTAAAATACGTTGATATAATTATTCAGACTTTACAATTAGATTCTAAATAAATAGTGGTTTATTACTAATAATAAAAAAAAACGATTATTTGATGACCTGTTTTACCGTTATAATTATATTATGTACCTATAAGCTTAAAAATCCCAAGTCATATCACATTTCAATAAAAACAACTTAAGTTTTTGGGTCACCCTTTTTTTTCTGTAAACACGTGTTTAAGTGTCAGCTTATTAGCAAAACTTATAATATGGCTCCAAGCGCCACTTATCAGCGCGCTCGGCGCAGCGATAAGATAAGCTCTGTAAAGCTACGAGCCCTTATCAAGTGTTCTTTTCACTTTACCGAGCTTTACTCTCACGCATACTCTTGAAGTTTGAAGTACTTACCTCAAATGTATGGACATAATATTTTGTATGATAGAAGTTTTAGAGAGTGGAATGTTGCGATAAATTATGTGATAAGTTTGTCGGTTTTTGTATCAAAAATTGGGCACCTCATAATATGACGCCTACCTACGAGAAGTATTTTTTTGCATTTAAAAAGAAAAGTCCCAATAATGTAATTATCTAAGTAACGTAGGTAAAATACTTTGGTAAATGGTAACGTAGTAATATTGAAGCCGCAATAATATATCTAACTAACGTAGGTAAAATACTTTGGTAACGTAGTAATATTTGCAAAGAGACTTTAGGTAATTAGTTTTTTTTTTTTTCATTATACATGTATCTTTACTTACTTTTACTCATATGAAACGCTTCAGAGACCGTTTAATTTAGTTGTACTACATAGAAAGCTAGGTATTATATAAAACAGCACCATTGTGACCAACTTATGCAAGATAACAACGCACCATAGAATAGCATACAAAATAACTAAACTTCATAAATTTGCTACAATTCTCGGAAAATGCAACTGAGTTTATTTAGCCTAGATGTGTTTATTCACTAGTCGGCCAACTAGTTGTTAAACAAAAGGTAGATTGATACAATCTGTTTGAAGTTGTAGCTTTGTGTGTTGGACGAAGTTTGCTATTCATTTTCGCCAGTTTGAGTTCGCATACTGTGCAGTTTGTTGTAAAGCCTGTATTCTCTACAGGCGGTTAAGTTAAATTGGGTTAAACGGAAAATGGGAATACAAAACTCTTTTTTTGCGCTGCCAAAAGTTACAAGGCTTTGCAATATTTATTGAATAGTCGCTTTGTATTGGCTCCTAACAGTGCTAACACAATATTTTGTGCAATCAATGTTCACTTTGTCGATGTTTTTGTTGTAGTTTTGTTACGTTGCAAAGATTCTGAAGTATCATACATTGGAATGAAACAAGTTTAAACGGATTTAACTCGCGTAGATATTTTATTTTATTAGATGACGTTTCGAAGTTTTACAGATTCCATAATCGTAGCTCGACTGAGCTGCCAATAGTCTTATGTTAAAGTCAAATCCGATTAAAATTTGTTTTATTCCAACGTATAATAACCGCAAAGGCATCAGAAATTATTATGAAGTATCGTAGTTTACCTTCTTTTTGTGTAATAGCGAAATAGGCTAGGCTAAATATTAAACAACAACCCGGCAGACGTCGTCCTGCCCGTCCGATTGTTTCGTCAAAGAACTGTCAAAGTCTTCTAACTGTCACTTCTTCATAAGCCTTCATATTTTCCCCGTTTTTTACACATTTACACTGTTTCTTCGCTCCTATTGGTCGCAGCGTGATGTTATATAGCCTAAAGCCTTCCTCGATAAATGGTCTATCCAACGAAAAAAGAATTTTTGAATTCGAACCAGTAGTTCCTGAGATTAGCGCGTTCAAACAAACAAACAAACAAACTCTTCAGCTTTATAATATTAGTATAGATAAAGACACCATTATAACCAGTAAACGATGGATTAGGAGAATAGTTATCACGTTGTCTTGAATTTCACACGAATGAAAGGGCGTCAAAACTCTATTTTACATAAAAAATATGAACAGATGACTCGGATGAGTGTTTAATGATGAGAGTAAATCAAGCCACGCGATGCCGCGGGCAGGCGGCGTCGGGTGACAAGCCTATCGTGTTGCTCTTAAACCGCAGGATGCAAGATTATTTAGGTACCTATCTATTATTATTGCTATCATCGATATAATGAAATAAATATCTAAATTTCATTTTATAACTGTTTACATATTAAAATTTATACCAAAATGACTTCTATAACGTGTTTAGTTATTTTGAAAATATTTTTTAAACAAATTACAAAATTTAATCATTTCAATGTGTAATAACTTCGAGAGCGCCAGAAATTATTAAATTTCATTATTAATTTTATTAATTAGTTATCGTACTTATGACTAAAAGGAAAAGTCCAGTGTCATTATTTAATTTATCCTGAAAATAATTACGTAATAAGTAGGTACCCAATAGAATTATTAAATTAAAATATAACCCCAATTATGGTTAAACATAATCAGAGGAAAACCATGGAACATTACACTTCAGGTGTAACATGTCCATAAAAGGTCATAAACAATATCGCAAGCTTTTAATTTTATACATACCTAAATGTAGGTACTATAGTATATAGATATACAAAAATAGACAAACCTATCACAGCATAAAACAGCGACCCCACTTAAAACAACTACGCGTTCAGATTTACGAGCGAGTTTTTACGACAGTTCGATTTACAACGTGTCGAGAGAGAGCCGATAATGCACCTCAAGGGTGGATGGAGTGGCTGTTTATTGGAGTGACCTATTTTGATTTTTTTTCAGCCATGACTAATATAATGAAGGTGAAGTTCTGAAGGTCAGGGGTTTTCTATTAGATATCTGTCTAAAATTAGGATAGTGACGATCACTGACAGTAGTGTAAGTATGAACAATGCAGGTCACTACCATAAGCCATTTTACATAAAAATCCGTTCCATAAATTTGTGATCCTAGTGGAATAGGATAAAATACGGGGCCCCAGATATATAGGTGCAGCTGACAACTATATTATAATATATGTATTTTTGAACCTTGAGTCATAGAGATCTATATTTCATGGAACACTTTTGTGTTCCTAGTAACACATCTACTTGTTTTATTATGAGTGTGTGTATGACAGTTCTATACAAGACACTCTTGCCTGAATCAAGTCTACCTACATTTTTCATTGTTTAAAGACCACTCTGTAATTTCCAAAGTCCAAAAACTACTTTAGGCATAAGTTTGTACTTACATTATTTTCCGAAAATAGACTGAAGTAGTCTCGAGTAATCTGTGTCTACTTTCCGGAAGTAACTTTCAGAATGCGTGACTGTGTGTCGTGTAGCTTTAGTGTCTGAATGTATGCTGCATGATCAAAAGGGAATAATAAAGTACCTGCCTAGTACCTGCGTCGCGCCGCTGCATATCCAGCTCTACTATATTATTTATACGTACACATATATAAGTTTAAATACATAGACGTACTTTGCACGTTGCAGCTCTAGCTAGATAGACGACCAAGAGACCTTCTATAGTACATTACTGACCAAGGCCAGTAAAATAAAAATGTCTCAGATCACATGTAATTGTCGTCCGAGGCGAAGCCGAGGTTGACAAAAATGTGACCTGAGGCTTTTTTATTTTACTGGCCGAGGTCAGTATACTATTTTTCTGTTCGACGAAGCCAGAAAGCGGCAATTTCATTTAGCGCAGCGGCCAGAAAGCTGGCGGTTTCCGGTAAAAAGATATTTTTAACTAAGTAAGCAGCTGGCTGTAGCTATTGCAGCAGAATAGCTTAGCGATTGATAGTAAGTAGTTAGTAGGTACTACTTCTACTTAAAGTCTTAAAGCTTGTTATTATTTTCAAGTACCTATTGGATTACAGTTTTTTGTTCGATACACAAACGGCATGATTCCGAGAACAACGTCACACCTGAGTGGACGCAGAGGACGCGGGCGTGACATGAATTATATTAAAAACGTTTCTTTGCAGTTTTTGTAAATCTAGGTACCGACATAATATACAATTACAAATTGGCAGCAATAGCAATTTAAAACCGTAAGATAGCATCGCAGAAATATCCCAAATTACATTGAAATGAAACAACTATTAACGGATTTAACTCGCGTATTTTTATTTTATTTGATTTGCTGACGTTTCGGATTCTTTACAGTTTCGTAGTAGTCCATAATCATAGCACGGCTGAGCTACGATTATGGACTGTAGCGATTATGGAAACTGTAAAGAATCCAAAACTTCAGCAAATAAAAAAAAATAAAAATAAGCGAGTTAAATCCGTTAATAGTTGATTCATTCGAATGTGTAATAACCGCGAAGGCATCAGAAATTATTATCCCAAATTAATTTTCAGCTTATCATAGATATATAAATTATAAACCATATAAGATTTAGGTAGGATACGATTGTGAACCGCAAACATGTTGTAAATAGCCTCCACACTTATTTGTGTAATGTGTTTAATTAATATAATTTTTATAAACATAGTAGGTAGGTATACTATCGTAGCCTGTAATTCTCGTTAAGTTTATACAAAAACAAGGTTCGGGAACTTTGAGCATACTTAAAACACTGTTTCTGGCAACTTTTTACGACGTTCATTAAAAGTTTCACGGTAAGTACTTGTTAACGAGAATTATCTGTGTTTTCTGCAAAACATGCCAATATATTGAAAGTATGTCAAACTCCGCTGAAGCTGGCGTCGGAAGCGCTGTTATGCCACTTTTATATCTCTTTTAAAGCTACGTGATAAATTTTATTGCAGTTCCTTGTTGTTGGTAATTTCCGTTTTGTGTGCTTGTGCATTTTTATGTTCTGTCACTTTGTATTTTAAATTAGTTTGAATTTGTGGTACCTACCTAGTTTTTTTAAAACTAGGCTGTAGGTAAGCTTCTACTTCGGTACTACCTACCATTATTTGAATACCTGTATATACATTATGAATATATAATTATATGAGTTAAAGTTGTGTTCTGCATATTTTATCTTAGATCCTTTAATAATTAACTTGTTTTCTTACATTCATCAATCTTTTTATGTCTATAAAATTGTTTTAACAATTAATTTATGTATACCTATCCAGTATCTAAATCCTACCTACCTACCTACCTACTATTAATTTTTCAATTACGCCTTGTGTTAGTAAATTTGTACCTATGTACTTGTTCAAAGATACAGTTATGTCTTGTCGTATTTTTTCCCAGTTGTTATATTGTGACGGTCAGACGCCGATCTGCAAGTGATTCGATGCGGTCGCCGACCACGCCAACCACGGCAGCACCGGCGCCGGCGAGTGCCTACCACAATATCACTTAGTTCACTGCATTATATAAAAATAATATAGCTATTATTGCAATTAATTTACAGGCTTATAAGCATTCCGATTTTGCAGTAAAGGCATGTCTTAGGCCAACGTCAGTATTCAGACCGAAAAAAAGCTTTGAAAAGTGCCCCCCCTGGTAATCCTTAAATATAAATAGGTTCCAAATATTCTGATTGACTGTCTGAGTCTCCGTGTCTACGAGTATAGTTAACGAAATCGTCTTTGTGGCTTTAAGAAAAAGGTTAGTAGTACGGCTAGCTTCTAAATTCAAACTTTTCAAAAGATTTATTTGTAAATAGATACTTAAACAGTTTAACCTTTAAATGGGTGTATACTAGCGCAGGATTGAATGTAAAAGTCCCTAAAACACAAGGCAAATAAAAAGGTTAAAAACCAATAACCAGAGCCAATGAAGCCATCTGTTCTATGTGTTTGCTCACACGTTCATTATCACATTTCTTAATCAATTACCAAAAACAAACAAACCAAATTACACCTTATCGCTCAAAACATAAAGGCCCTTCGGCCTTCCTAGGTTTTATCCAGCGGTCACGCAGATCCTTTAACCATTTTTTAAAACTGAATCTTATTGCTTAGGTATTGGAGTGTTAATTAGGTTGATAGGTGGAGGTCAAGCCGGCCCTTTGGCCTAGTGACCGGGAATTGGGCTCAGTTCGGGCAGTCGGGAACGGGACCAGGAAGCCGGGGTCTGACTCGAATAGTAATAGGGTCCTTTGTTTTTCTGATATTTCTTAGGTATATGTCATGCGAAAATTCTCTTGACTTAGGTACTTACTTA
The DNA here is from genome assembly GCA_038024825.1 of Polylopha cassiicola. Taxonomy (NCBI): domain Eukaryota; kingdom Metazoa; phylum Arthropoda; class Insecta; order Lepidoptera; family Tortricidae; genus Polylopha; species Polylopha cassiicola. The sequence goes on from CP149061.1 coordinate 10,573,580, forward strand.
GTAAAGTTCATGCCACATATATTTCCGATAAATCTAGAGTTGATTATGAAACCAACAGTCAACACATAAATCACTTGGGTAAGGCCGCGGAAATGGGCAATAAGTAACATAGAGGTAACGTAGAGTTTATTCGTTACTTTAACGCAGAAGTAACGTATAAATATTGTAAGGTTGAGTTCATAATAAACAAAAAAACTCGTATTTTTGTAATCTTATTTTTTTTTTATTTCGTCACTGGGTAAGGCCGCGGAAATGGGCAAAAAGTAATATAGAGGTAACGCAGAATTTTGTCGTTAAAATACTGTTTTAGAGTACTTCACTTTATATAAAGTTATTTCAAAATAGGCACTGAACCTAAAATATTACTGTGACTACTGTTGACATTCATTCTTTTTATAGGTTTTTATTTATAAATCATTTGTATTAAAAAATATTTTGTCGTTCACTTCATGTTTTTTGACCCAGATTCAGTTGTCTTTCCTGATTTTAGACTATTTTCCATCAGCGCATGCTAATCTTCCGATTCCATCTTCAATCCCTGGTAATTATTTTAAGCAAAGTATTAAAACCATAATCCTCTTTTTTGTTTTTGGGAGGTTAATTATAACAATGTGAACAAACCTTTAGGTCACCTCTATTATACCTATCGGTTAAGAGTAACGTAGAGGCAACGCGAAGGTAACGCGGAGCACACTTTAATAATTTATAATTCAAAAACTATAGTAAATTAACTAGAAAACCCACATCAATGTGTACTTAAGTATTGCCCGCATATTTTTTTAAATTGTAATTAATTAAATATTACCTTTTTACCTTTCAAATTTCCCAAAAACTGACGTAACGAAGAACCGCACACGACTATTTCCGGTACCTTTTTTGACTATAAATGCGACAAAATAGCTTCTTTCGTTTTTCTTTTTGCTTTCGTTTAAAGTTTCGAGTGAGTATTTTTCAATTCTCTGACTTAATTTTAAATCTGAGTTGTCTAAAGTCTGATATTGGTAACGAAGGATGAGTAACGTAGAATATCTCGATTTTAGTTCAAAAAATATAATGGTCTACAGATCCTATTTAAAATAGTATAAATATTATTTAACATAATAATTATAATCGTTAATCTATCATACTTTTGATATGAAGTGAGAGCTAAACGAAATATGCATAAGAAAAGCGTACATCTCCACTTGAAGTGGTCAGGGTACCCTTGGGACAAACGCCATTTTTGAGCTAATATTTTAGAAAACAATTTTTATTTTTTTTGTATGACTTCTTAGATTTATTTTGTTAGCACATTTTCTACCTACTTTGAGTTCAAGAATACAGTAAAAAAAGATTTATTACGATAACTTTAATATTTAATTTTTTATGAGGTCGTAAAGTCTAGGACAACTTGTTTTTTGAAATATTGCATTTTTGGCGGCCTTACCCACTTATCTACTTACCCAAATATCTAATTTTTTTTATCATAGCTACAAAACTTTAATAAGTAGGTACATATATGAAGTGTGAAGCTAGAACAACTACTAGCTGAATAGGAATTAATTCTCAAAACACAATATGTTTTTAAACAATACAGTATCACTATTCTTTTATAAATATATTATTAAGGCCCAATTGCACGTTCTCGGGTTAACGAATAAATCTGACGGTCAGTACAACAACTGTCAGATTTATTTGGTTAACCCCGTGTTAGTACTAGGCTAACCAAAGAACGTGCAATTGGACCTAGACCTTAACTAACCTAACCTAATCAAGTAAACAAAAATGAAATCATAATAATTTGAGAGAATCGTAAAATGTAATTCTGTATATTGGCAAATTTCTCCCAAACATATAATAACACAGGAAGACGTAACAGAAGTTTCTGAGAAGGAACCCATAATATGTAATATGTGCCTCACCGCCGGCCTGAGTCACCGCGGCGCCGCGGCGCAGCCAGCGCATTTACTGCACTCGCGGGCGCCGGTTGCATACGAACAGGGGCATTTACACCTCGCACAATAGCAGTAGACATTCATAGATGTCATAGAGTTCTGTGTCCAGACAGTTCTGATTTATTTATTACTAGCTTCTGCCAGCGACTTCGTCCGCGTGGAACTCCTCCTTTTTTGCAGTCGGTTTAAAAGTAGCCTATGTCCTTTCTCAGGCTCCAGACTTTCTTTGTACCAAATTTCATTTAAATCGGTCCAGTAGTTTTAGCGTGAAGGCGTAACAGACAGACAGAGTTACTTTCGCATTTATAATATTAGAAGGGATTAGCTGTCCGCCTGGATCACTTTTTTTTATAGCCTATATCACTCGGGAATAGTGTAGCTTTCCAACAGTGAAAGAATTTTTCAAATCGGTCCAGTCATTTTGGAGCCTATTCAATCCAAACAAACAAACAAACTTTTCCTCTTTATTATATTAGTATAGACTAGCGACCCGCCCCGGCTTCACACGGATGCTATAAATCCTCTGGAATCACTCTATCTATTAAAGAAACCGCTTTAAAATCCGTTACGTAGTCTTAAAGATTTAAGCATACATAGGGACGGACAGACATAGTGGTATTCGAAACCACGTAACGCTTCCCAGCGACGTTTTAACTTAAATTGCACCATAAAGCCAAGAAGGTTCTCTAACTAAGAGTAATAATTTTGGCACGTAAAGGACATCTAGAATATAAATAGTTGTGTCGACTCTTACAGACTATATTGTACAGTTTAGATATGCAATCAAGTGAAGAAGACCGTTACAAACCAATTCCTCCGATTTTATATAACACTAGCTTCTGCCCGGGACTTCGTCCGCGTGGAACTCCTCCTTTCTTGCAGTCGGTTAAAAAGTAGCCTTTGTTCTTTCTCAGGCTCCAGACATTCTTTGTACCAAATTTCATTTAAATCGGTCCAGTAGTTTTAGCGTGAAAGCGTAACAGACAGACAGACAGACAGAGTTACTTTCGCATTTATAATATTAGTAGGGATATAGTTCAGTAAGTACCAGAACCGTCCCCGGCGCAGGTCGATGGTGCACCTAACTGCACATTAGCCGGCTAACTGCAGCCTGCATTCGTGGAACGCCATAGGACCCGACGCGTCTGGAATTCACCGATGCACTTGCACATTATAATCTTGATGCACATTAGTACGCAGGAGCCGCTCTACGGAATCTATTATCGTTATTAGGTACCTACTAGCTGGGATTTTAGTTCACTCGAAGTATATAGGTATGACGTGTAGTATAATGAAACATTGCATCAAATACGAACTAGGCTTTAAGCTTAGCCTTATCGGGACAGGCTTTGCATTAATTATAGCTAAATAAATACAATTTAATTATTAAGAGCATGAGTGTAGGGTTATGGTCGTGTCACACTCGTCATCAACTCACCGGCTCTAACATTTTGCGGTGCGTCAAAACTTTTAAGCGCTTTTCAGAGTAGTATTAGTTGTAGTTGGATAACTTGTCATAACATTCCATTGTCATAACAACTTGTCATTTAGACCTTACGGATGTTAATAAGTAATTGTATTAATAGAATGAAGATATGTTGTAATTTAAAGTTGAATATAATTAGTAATGTGTGTTTCCTACAGTATCCCGAACGCTGGTGTCGACGAGCGATGGGATGCGGTGGCGAGGGTGGCGAGGGTGGCGAGGTTCGCGAGGGTCGCGAGGGTGGCGAGGGTGGCGAGGGTCGCGAGGGTCGCGAGGGTGGCGAGCGTGGCGAGGGACAATGCTACTCGCCCTCGCCGTCGCCGTGGTCGCGCTCGCGCTGCCGTCCGCCGCCTCTGACGTCATCTTCAGGGTCCCTGAAGTGATGGTAACTACAACAACCTGTCTCGTATCTCACAAATTCATATTATGACGTAAACACCGATTTAAGTAAAATCAATTTTGTTTACTCACTTTCCTATTCAATGAATAAGTACTTACACTATTGCTATTATGCAAAGTATCTGCACCTACCCGTCCATTCTTTGGAAAGATCCATTAGGATTATTTGAGACTTGATATAGATACATAATAACATACAGTTTTCTCCGACGTTGATTCTCAGAAGCACTTCTTTAATTAAGTATTTGTTAACCAATCTCTTGTTTGCACCTGAAGGTCCGTCACGCAGCCAACCCCAAGGCGGTGGGCACGGGGCGCGCCAACGGGTCCCGCGCGAACGACTCCGACCCCCCGGGAGGGGCGGAGGCTCTAGGGTACGGCGGCCTGCTGGAGGTGCACTACGAGGAGTACTTCGTGGAGCACGAGATCTCCACGCCGGACGCCCGCCGCGCCGCGCTGGCTCTGGACCTCGATAAAAGTAAGCCGCATTTGATCCTTGGGGAGATTTGTTATTTGACGTGGCAGAATAGATCTTGAGTAAGAAACCTTTCTTAAGATAAGTCAAAGAAAGTCTGTCATTTTTGTTATATCTTTGAGACTGTTATTGAGTAGAATGCTGTTTTGTCTATTGTAAAAATCAACGCATTGTAACAAAATCTTTTGATTTACCAAATTTAAACTAACCTTTTATATTCGGGCAAGATTACACGTGGAGAGCTACATTATCTGAAACAGCACAACAAATTAAGCCATACCATGACTTACCTTTTAATACACTTGAGATGTTTGCTGAAATTCTGTCAATTGATCAATGGCGGCCGGTCCGCGAGTGACGCAAGAAGCTTGAGTCACTCATTAAGCGCGCGCGCCGGCAGCGACAACAAATTCAACTCGTGCTGGTAGCGAGCGGATTAGGAGCACGCCGTACAAGGTTATATATGATTTGCTACAGGATCCTTAATTGGATGCTTTATGGAGACCTATTGTAGTCATAAGTACGGAAAAATAATATCTCAATAATACCTACGTGTCATCGGTGTGAGGTCTCGGTTAATTTAGGTTTTTGGTCGATTGTGGTATTTAGATTAGCATAAAAACAATCAATAGATTAGATATTCGTTAAAGTTGGGAAATGTAGCGTTTACTTGTAAGGCCTTACATACGTAGCTCATTGAAAAAGCATGATATAGTACATGAAATATTCTATAGAGAATAGGTAGGTATAATATTTTTTATGATATGTAGTAAGATACATTGTCTATGCCGGAACCCGCGCCGCCTTGACACCGCCTCCGTGACGATGCACATGACCACCAATTACTTGCATTTTTAACCCCCGACGCAAAAACGACGGGGTGTTATAAGTTTGACGTGTCTGTGTGTGTGTGTGTGTGTGTGTGTGTCTGTCTGTGGCATCATAGCTCCCTAACGCATGAACCGATTTTGATTCTGTTTTTTTTGTTTGAAAGGCGTATATGTCGGGAGTGTTCTTAGTTATGTTTTGTAAAAATCGTCTCAGTAGTTTAATAATTAGGGGGGGTTAAAGAGGGGATGTAAAAATAAATGTCTACAAATATACTCGAGTGGGGTATCAAATGAAAGAAGGTGACGAGTACATTACAAAATTGAAACTATAATGAAAATCGGTTGAGTCGTTCAAAAAATATTGGGAGTGAAAGTGGGGATGGAAAACCAAATGTCTACAAATATACCCGAGTGGGGTATCAAATGAAAGAGGATCGCGTGTACATTACAAAATTGAAATCATAATCAAAATCGGTTAAGTTGTTCAAAAATTATGGGGAGTAATAGTGTAAATGGTAAGCCCAATGTCGACAAATATACCCGAGTGGGGTATCTAATGGAAGAGGATAACATGTACATTACTAAATTCCATGTGAAATGGAAATTAGTTAAAAATAATAATATGTAGTAGGTATCTACGGTAACGTACCTACTTACAAAAAGTATGAAATAAAAAAATAAATTAAAAATTTAACAAACCCCCGACATAAAAACTAAAAGGCCCTCTAAAAAGTGTAACAATAATAAAATCTTAATATTAGTTACCTAACTACCTATTAATATTTCTACAAAGAAAACGTCATGTCGGGGGGACCGTAGGTTTAGGTAGATTGTAAATATTAGGTAAGTAAGTAAGTAAGTAGGTACACCTAAATGAAAAGCGGTCCCCCCGACATGACGTTTTCTTTGTAGAAATATTAATAGGTACTTAGGTAACTAATATTAAGATTTTATTATTGTTACACTTTTTAGAGGGCCTTTTAGTTTTTATGTCGGGGGTTTGTTAAATTTTTAATTTATTTTTTTTTATGATTTAATTCCCCTTGCAAGGTGCCGTGTGCCGCACAATAACAAGTGAACTATGCTGAAGATCAGATGCAGCAGTGGTTGTATTGTAAAAACAAACTGTACTTTAAGAAAAGGCGACTGTATCCTAGAAAGGTGTCTAAGAACAATATATAGTTCTGGTATCTAAACTTAAAAGCCTGCACTATATTTTGCCAAGTACTTATAGTGAATTTATGTATATTATTATTATAAGCAATTGTGTAATTTATGTATTATTATGCCGGCTAGTGCCTACATAAAGTCAATCGCATTTTGATTGATATAATATGCAGTGAGTTGCGGGCGGCGCACGCGCATCCGCGGGATCTAATTAGCGCGACACTATCAAGAGATTACACGCAGATTAGCGCGCATCATGTAATACTTATCAGGGTTCCTTGCATAACTATATCTTGCTCTCTCGCGGAATATGTTTATATTATCCAAGCTTTTACTATAACCTAACTAACGAAAATTATAGAAATATAATTTTGAGATTTTACGAAAGCGTTAATAACCTTCCAGTAGGTAACCTTAATATTGTTTATTAATCCGAAGGCAGTGTGTGCAATTTGCTTCTAACAATGTGGCAGTTCCTTACCTGGTGAATAATTTATTTACTTATTAACTTACCTATTTAGAGCTTCATTCAGATATATTTTTTAAAAAAAAAACATAATAGGCTTATCCTAAACTACCTTACTAAACCCCTTCTAGGTGACTAAGTGTCAGCTATACGATAAAATTGTTGACGTGCTCGCATCGCAAGCCCTACCGAACCCAAACTACTCGTAACCCAAACTAGGTACGACTCGTGATTTTATTATATACAATTTTATCTAATTCACCGACTATTACTTCAGTTCCCTGTAATGACACATGACAGTAATCACAGAGAGTGGCCGGGAATTAGCGGCGAGGTCGCGCCGCGCTAATGAAGACTCCTCTAATTGAGGTATGACAGCTGTCACGTGGAAAAGGTTGAAAACAAATACGCAGGATTGCTCATGCTTTGTCTTCTGTAAAACATGCAGGTTACAAAGTGACAGTCAATAATATTAGATAGGTCTTTGGAACCAAGAAACTAAGGGTTGATGAACTTACTTAATTTAAAGTCGTAACTCATGGGTAGCTGTAAGTAGGTATCTACTCCTATTTTGATTTTGATCTTTCTTTGATGTTCTTGTAGGTATCGTTCTGACCTTATTTTAGTTTCTTCTGACCCTAAACGAATTAAATAATAACATTTTAAATTCTAAATAATTTATACTGATAAAATGTGTGATGTGATATAATTACATTAACTACTTTTGTAAAACGTTCCCGTTGTGTTTTTGTCTTAGGTACTTAGTACCTAGGTTAAGAGTTTTACATATCTACATAACAATATATATGTGTTGACACAAGTCAGTGACTATTGTCTAGTTTAAATAAAACCAATTAAAACCAATTAACGAGTCTCAATAGTTGCAGCTCGTTAGAATCTAAAGTCATGGCTAAAAATAAAGCTCAGTATATTATGGAGTACGGAGTATTTAACAAGATGACATTTATACCAAGGGAAGGTATAATAATACCATCGGTATTAACTGACTAAAAATATGACAAATCAAGCGTGATACAATCTACCTTTGGCATTATTCATTGTATCGAAAGCTCTATACTATATGTCTACTATATCATCATCATCATCATCATCAGCCCGTCGCAGTCCACTGCTGGACATAGGCCTCTCCAATTGCACGCCACTTTGCTCTATCCTCGGCTGCTCGCATCCAGCTCCTGCCAGCCATCCTACGCAAATCGTCACTCCACCTTGCCTGAGGACGTCCTACACTACGCTTGCCGAGACGCGGTCTCCACTCTAGAACACGTTTACTCCAACGGTTATCGGTTCTTCGGCTAATATGGCCAGCCCACTGCCACTTTAGCTTGCTAATCCGGTGGGCTATGTCGATGACTCTGGTTCTCTGCCGAATCACCTCATTTTTGATTCGATCCCGCAGAGAAACGCCGAGCATAGCCCTTTCCATAGCCCGCTGAGCGACTTTAAATTTGTGAACCAGCCGTACCGTCAGTGTCCACGTTTCGGCTCCGTATGTCATGACGGGTAGGACGCACTGATTGTAGACTTTCGTCTTCAGGCACTGTGGGAGTGACGATATGAAGACTTGACGTAGTTTCCCAAACGCTGCCCAACCTAACTGAATTCTTCTATCCACCTCATCCTCGAAGTTGTTTCTACCTAACTGTAATGTCTGTCCAAGGTAGACATATTTTTGAACAACTTCGAGAACGGCCTCGTGTACCGCAATTGGTTCCGGTAGTACATGTTCATTGAACATGACCTTGGTTTTGTCCAAGTTCATCCGTAGGCCAATGCGTACAGAAGAGTCAGCCAGATCATTTAGCATCTGTTGTAGGTCCTGCAGCGTTTCTGCCACGATGACGATATCATCAGCAAATCGCAAGTGAGAGATGTACTCGCCATTTACTTTGATGCCACGTCCTTGCCAGTTCAGCGTTTTGAACATATCCTCCATTGCATTTGTGAACAATTTCGGGGAGATTACGTCCCCTTGTCTCACACCGCGATGCAATGGTATAGGCATTGTTTGCTGATTCTGGACTTGGACGGACATGGTAGCGGCTTCGTATAAACATCTCATCACTTGGATGTATCGCCAATCGACTTGGCATCGTTGCAGGGACTCCAGAACAGACCAGATCTCGATCGAGTCAAAGGCCTTCTCATAGTCCACAAATGCTAAACACAGGGGCTGATTATACTCTTCGGTCTTCTGTATAATCTGCCGCACTGTGTGGATGTGGTCTATGGTGCCGTATCCGCTCCGAAACCCAGCCTGCTCCGGTGGTTGGAATTCGTCAAATCTTCGCGCAAGACGGTTCGTGATTACTCTTGAGAACAGCTTATAGACGTGGCTTAGAAGGAAATGGGTCGATAGTTCTTCAACAGGGTTTTATCTCCCTTTTTTGAAGAACAAGACGACCACACCTCTACTCCACATCTCTGGAGTTCTCCCTTCAAACAAGACAGCGTTAAAGAGTTTTTGGAGCTCCCTAAGTATAGGTTTACCTCCTGCTTTTAATAACTCTGTTGTAACGCCATCTTCTCCAGGGGCTTTTCCGTTTTTGAGCTGTCCAAGAGCGATCTCGATTTCGCCAATACTGACTTCTGGCAGGTCTTCGCTGTAGTGGCGTGTTAAAGTGGCTCTAGGATCCTCATTTCCGGGATCAGGTCGAGATGCATGCGAAGCGTACAACCGGCCATAGAAGTTTTCCACTTCGGTTAGGACTGCCGGCTTCGAAGCAACGACTTCTCCAATTTCTGTGGTCAACTTCGTCAGGTGGCTTCTTCAAGAGATTGTACAAACACTTTTGCTCCCCGGTTTTGCTCGATCGCTCTTTCGATCGAAAGAGTATTGAAGGACCGAAGATCGTGTCGTACGCGTTTACTAATCTCTCGGTTTTAGTATCCGTTTCTCTGACGAAGTGACGGGTGGGTTTTCACGTCGTTTCTTCATTAGCCCTAAAGTCTCTTCCGAAAGCTTCGACTTCCTGCCATTACGTTGCATTTTACAGAATCTCGTACCTTCTTCCCTGAGAATCCGAACCACATTTTCAAGGTTCTGGTCAACGTCAGTTGTGGTTTCCACGGCAGCGAATCGGTTCTCCAGATTGGACTGGAACGTTTCAGATCCCATCATAGTTTGGAGCAAAGTTGGTCCGGAGCCTGGCCTTCATCAAGCGAACACGTTCAGCCCTGAAGTCAATATTCAGAGAGCCTCGGACGAGTCGGTGATCGCTTCCGGTATTGAACCTATTGATCACAGAGACGTCTCTGAATATATGCTTTTTGTCCGTCATGATGAAGTCGATCTCGTTGTTTGTCACAGTGCCCGGTCTTTGCCACGTCCACTTCCTTTGGGGCTTTTTCTTGAAAAAGGAATTCATCAAGAAGAGCCCCTCGCGTTCCAGGAAGTTGACGAGCATTTGCCCCCTATGATTTCTGCTCCCATATCCATGGGATCCTACTACCGATTCGTTACAATTTTGTACTCCCACTTTAGCGTTAAAGTCCCCCATGACAACGTTGTAATGGGTCTTAGTAGTGAAGTGAAGGGCCCTCGATATGTCATCGAACATAACCTCCACCTCATCATCCGAGTGTGTCGAGGTCGGTGCGTACACTTGCACCACCTTGAGGCTGTACCTCTCGGTGAGCTTGATGATGAGGTACGCTACCCTATTCGACACACTGGACACTTCGACAACATTGTCAGCCAGGGACTTATTGACCAGAAACCCAACGCCACCTTGAGATTGTTGGTCTCCCTCTCGGAAGTACATTAGGTGGCCTGATTCGAGAGATATGGTGTCCTCCCCCTCTCTTCGGACTTCACATAACCCTAATACGTGCCACCTAATCTTCTCAAGTTCCACCTCCAGTTGCGCCAGATGCGAGTCGAGCCGTAGCGTGCGTCCGTTGTACGTCGCCAGGGTCAGTTTGGTGTGATGGCCTCCCGTAGCCCGGGGATTCTTCGCACCCCCCGTCCCACCGTTACCATGGTCGCCACCGTGACCAGGAATAGCGGGACCGCCGGGAACTAGGGGCCGTGGTCTTTGGTGTGCCTTCATGGAGGTAAAAGCCCATAATCGCCACGCTGGGCAGGCGGGTTGGCGATCGCAGGGCGTAGCTTCTTGCTTCGATGACGCTGCTGCCCGTCATCGAGCGGAATTTAGCTACGCCTATGTAGGGTGGATATACCGCCATCAGTCGGTCGCCAGAGCCTCGTTCGTTGGACAGCAGGGTGCACCGCGTGCAGGTGAGGTTGGCTTGGGGCGAGTGATGATGATGGTTTCGCCCCCTCTCACCCCCCTCTCACCCGATGTCTACTATATATTATGTATTATAGAAACATATATACCTAACTGATATTATGTTCACTTAACACCTGCCTTGTGGCGCTCATTCAAAACTCTGTCGAGCATTTAATAGTGCTATAATTTTTAAATTTACTTGGAAATAAATTATTTTACCTTAAGTATTTACTTTATCTTTAGCTTTTTATGACCGATGATGAGCGGTCCTCGAGGAATTTACTCCATTTAAGATGATCGCAATACTTGACGCCTACACTTCCTCACCAGTTGAAGACGCATGCAAAATACCCATTTACCTGTTAGTCTACTTGTTTAAGGAATATTAGAAAATTACAGCCTTGATAATGATGAATATTACAGCCGGACTTACATCTTCACTTTATTCCTTAATAGGTTTGACCTCGTTTTGAGCTCATTTTACAGTTACAATTTTTGATATTCTTGAGATGTAGAGGAGAGGTAGAAATGAACACGATAGACAAGTATGATTATTATGGTAATACTAAATTTAATTTACTAACAGTTTTTACCTCAATTTTACGTGTTAACTGATTTTAAATTTACCTACTTCTAAACATAATAAAAATTCAACAAGTATCTATACATTATAAAACTAAATAGTTTAGTGCAATGTGAATCGACAAAGTGAGAGGTTGTACAATGAGGGATAATGAGGAATATCTGTAGATTTCGCACTTTTACCTAAATGTTTGTAAAGTGAGCAATTTACAAAATTTTGTGTATAAACCTTGTTTTATCCGAGCTTTGAGATTAAATAAATTAGTGTGTGTGCTTGCAAAACATTATATTTCCCGGAATAGGTAGGTAGATAATGTAATATTTGTCATTGGTCACTCTTCGCAGTCCATGACACACATATTTACAAATCCCCAAAATACCGGCTATAGCTAGAAAATTACAAGTTAGCTCCCCAAATACAAACCCCAAGGCCGGTCGGAGGCGTGTCATCGCAATTGCTATGCTGCTGTCATCGTGGCTGTGTCATTGTTCATTTTTGAATGTCGGTACTTATTTCTATGCAACTGCCTTACTTAGCTCTAATTTGGTCCTCGCCTGCCTTAAATATATGAGTCAACTAAACTCATTCACAAGTGCTCTTCATGTAGGTATAATATTTGCTTTTAACAGTATGCGAACTCACAACCTCATCACCGACTGCGCTTTTGTAGTACCTATTCAGTTCAAAAGTCACCAGTTTCGGCCTGTCCAAAGGTCGTCAATTTAATCATGATAGTAAATCTGCTAAAGTGTTACATTTATTTTACTAGTAAAGAAATATTTAATTGCCCAAAATATTGTTATTTCGTCTCGCTTCGATTGGCTATTGTTTTGTTTTAATCGTTTAGAAATCGGTAGGTATGCCTTACAGTTTCTAACTTTTTGTCTACTTTTTTTTAAATACTAATGCATATTTAGGTTAATAAGGCTTTCAGAGAAAGGGATTTTGAGATTATTACGCATATCGTCGATTCACAAATACTGTATCGGTGACAATTTAATTTCTTTATATTATGTACCTGAAATTATTTACCAACACGATTAACTTGTTCAGGTTACGAAAACTGTCCTGTAGAGTGTAACCTCTACAGATGCTAATACCTGAATTTTTAGAGGTGTATGCCGAGGAAATTAACAAAAATCCAATTGAAAGTTTCTAACAAAAATGTATTAAAAAAAGTTTTATGGTCAATAACATTATTAAAACTCTCATGCATTAGTGTTACGTGAGAGATATAAAAGAGAAAATATGGCGTAATAAAGATTATTATGACGCATGTGTGGAGCCTGGTGCAATATTGATCACCGCTCTCTTACAGCGCTGTACACTGCACACTAGATACTGTGCAGTGTATAACTACGTAGCCAATACTATCTATTACTCGCTCGCAGCTCAAACAGCTGGTCCCACCCCTACACCCCTGTAACTACATGTAACCAACTGTACGAGAGACAGGCTAAAGCTATAGTCACGGGGCTCGCCGCTGTCGAGAGCACTTCGCGAGTGGATGCTCGATGCATTGTGTTAATATGTAGATGCTTTATATTATGTAGGTAGGTATTTTAAATGAAGTAGTGGACCTAGCATGCGCTAACATCATTAGGGACTCTTTAGACGCGTTAGTTTAAAATAGAGTGTGCTAGAGTTGCCCTGAGCTAAAAGAAATGCCTTGAAGTATTCATAGATACTGAATTATTACAAGAATATCGATAATTTAGAACTGTAGAGTTCTCCAAACGGTGGCTTAATCAATATACGCGAATAAATCCGTTGCAGTTTTATTTAAATTTGTTTCTTATTATGTAACCGCTGGACAGGAAGTCCCATCAGGTATCGGTTCTGATTGAATTCAATCGCTCATTCATACCGACTCGCGTTAGGCGTTGAATTATGCTGCGCTATTGTCTCGATCGATGACGTCATAACAAATCATAACCGTTTATTATTGCATCCAGATATCATATATACTTATCTATAGACTTTAGGTTAAATGTGAAAGAGAAATTCATTACCTATCTTTACGGACATCATGAAATTTAGTTGGTAGATACAACCTAAAATTTGCAGTTAGAAGTGATAAGCAATTAAGCTATAGATACAAGCAGATTTTCAAATGTTTTAACGCTTCTTTAATATTTTGACAAATTAGGTACCTATTCCATGGTAACAAATTAAATAGTAATCTATTGATAACTATAAGGGAACCTGATAATAATATTATGCATTTATAACGCATCTAAGAATCGACAATGCTCACAACTGTGTATTATTTAGCACGCAAACTGTCAGCGTAAATATTATTAGCTGTCTTCGTAAACGTTCACATTAGCATACTTCGTAAACGGACCTGAAGCGGCTGTCATTCTTTTTCGTGACGTTTGTAATATGCCGCCAGTAATTGTCTGATGTTTGTTTTGTAACTTTTATGTTAATAAACTAATTAATAATATATATCGTGTTATTCATCGTGCCTTCCTGTGATCGTATAATATATCGGAAGTGGTAAGAGCGTTGGGATACGTCCACAGGTATGTATTAATAATAGTAAAATGATTGTTCGTTACTGTTTTTGTTGTTGGATCTTCGTAAACTTTTGTCTTTTAAACTACTATTTATGTTCTATAGAACAAATATAAACGTACAAACGTATTGAGCTAGTAAATTTCATGGAATTTTATTGATTCTGTAATGGTACATTTGTTGTTTTACGAGTATTTAGGTAACTTCTCAATGTAAAGTAAGTAGGTATTTGCAGCAGCATTTATGATGATTATTATACTTTAGAATGATTTTAAATAGTAGGTACCAACTAATTTCGTGTCTTTTAAAAGGTAGGTACCTACTGGTATTCACAGCTTTGTGAGTAAAATTATTGCGTAATCTTTACGTAGGTACTTAACATGATTATATTTCGGTATAGGTAGTTAAATAAAATATAAGGGTAAGGTGATATTGACATGTTGCAAATTAATAAAATAAAAGTAGGTACCTATTTTAATGGGTGAGCATTTCATATAGGAATTATGTTCATAGATGTAGGTATAATTACCTCGTAGAAAGTGCGATTGAAATGCACGCCTTTACTTACTAGCAATTTGCTACGGGAATTATTATTCTCCTTATTCTATTCCTTTTATTATAATAACAGGTCTTAATTACAAAAAAAAAACTGGACAATGTTTTAAAAAGAAAAAAAATAGCAGCTGCTTAAATTTGAAGGTTACCTACATATAAAGGTATAGGTACCTATACTTAGATATGTTTTGTGTACAATACTAATTAACATTTTATTTGTTTACTCTCCTTGTCCCTCTTCCTCCTATAAAACCTTGAACGTATATTTTTAAAGTATCCACTAAGTTATAGAACATGGACTTATCACCATCGAGGTCCACGTATACACCGCCCTTGGATAATAGGAGCAAGAATAATGGCAGACCTTCTAGACGGGCTAAGCAGATTGCTGTCAAAAGACGTAAAAGTTCACGTTCACGTCGTAACCTTAAAAGACGGGATACTTACCGTAGTCGCTCACGCCGCCGAGTATCGATAACATCTGATTCGGAAAGCAGCAGTGGGAAAGATCGATTATGTCTACGTAAGCGATCACGTCGATCCAAAAACGATCGACGTTCCACCAGCTCGAGTAGTGTAACGTCAACAAGTTCGAGCTCTAGCAGTACATCTTCGAGTACTAGTGGAAAGTCCGTACACAACAAACGACGTAAGATGGATAAAAGAGGTCACAAAATGTCGGCATCGGATAAGTTCTTTAATAATTTCAATAAATTAATGGATAATCGCACATCACGATTTGAAGGGGCACACAGTGTTATACCAGAGTTCAATCCAGATACTAACACACAAACAGCTGCTTTATGGTTACGTAAAATAGATGAAACTGCAGCTATATATGGATGGGATGAAAAGCAGATTATCTATTACGCATTACCCAAACTATCTGGATATGCGAAGAATTGGTATCAAGGTCAAAGTTCGATCCACTTATCTTGGCGGCAATGGAAAAATAAAATATTAAAAACTTTTCCGGACGATCGAAATTATGCTGATAGATTGACAGAAATGCTTGAGCGGAAAAGTAGGAGAGATGAATCGCTCGAAGAATACTTTCATGATAAAGCCAGGTTGGTGAAGATGTGTAAAATCGTCGGCCGAGATGCGGTAGATTGTATAGTAAGCGGCATTTTCGATAATAACATAAGATTCAATGCCCAGGGTTCTAACTTCAAACGACCTTCCCAGTTACTCAGATATTTACGACGAATTTCTAAGAAAAATAATACAATGATGAGGAGACCACTGCAACCTTTTAAACCAAACAATAATAAACCAACTGAAAGTACCTCAAATACTGTTCCAAGAACTGCCACGTTTTCACAGCCACGTAGCAGATCTAAAACAATAAGATGCTACAATTGTTCAGAAATGGGTCATCGTGCGAATGAATGTGATAAACCATTAAACCGCTGCGATAAGTGCTCTCGGTTGGGTCACAAGTCCCAAGAGTGTCCAGGTTTTTTCCGTCGCAGAAACACCCAATGTCAAATTTTAAATCAAATGGAGCTGAAGAAAAAAATACAGACGATCAGTCTAGTAAAATGCTTCAAATCACCTCAGGTGAAGAACCTAATGGCAAGTATTTTAAAACAGTTTCAGTAAATGGTAAAAGCGCTACTGCGTATATTGATTTTGGAAGCCAGTGCACATTATTACAGAAATCATTAGCTTGCAACCTACATTTAACAATAAATAAATTAAATCTTCCTGCTCTAAAAGGTTTCGGATCGGGTAATATTTTGCCAATAGGTAGAACTAGTATAAAGCTTATTGTTGACCCAGTGGAAGCCGATTTAGATGCCTACATTGTAGACGATGAACTACTTAACACCGAAGTATTAATTGGACAAACGTTGACAGAGTTACCGGGTGTAGTAGCATATAAAACTCAGTCACAATTAACTCTTTATTGTGATGATACCGAGAGAGAACGTCTCACACTTATGATCAATGCTAATACTATGATTCAGGGCTTACAACTTGTCAATGTACGTACTGATGAGCTATACACGGGATTATTGTTTGTGCCGGGGAGTGTGTGCCTCCAACCTAAAGGTGAATACACTTTACTACAAGGTATTTATGAGTTCAACAATGGAATAGGTAATTGTTTATTGATGAGTTGGACTAACCCAGCTGTGGTTTTGCCAAAGTCAAAGATAATAGCACGAGCTGTAAAACTACCTTCAAAAGATTCCTTTGTAACGCATAAAACTGAATTAAACATAAATGTTATATTATCTGAAAAACAGAAATGCGTTTCCAATAATGATCAATCAGTTAAAGCTCCTATTACCCTAGATATGATAAATGTAGGACCAAAAGTGAACAGTGAACAAAAGAATGATCTACTAAATCTCTTAAATGCTCATAGGGACTGCTTTGCTTTAAATATGCAAGAACTCGGACGGACTAATATCACGGAGATGACCATACGATTAAATGATAATACACCCGTTACATATCGACCATATAGACTGCCCTACAGTGAACGTGCTAAAGTACGAGAGATGATTGGAGAACTTATGGCTAACAACATAATCAGAGAGTCCAGCTCACCATATGCTAGTCCAATCGTTCTTGTAAAGAAGAAAAATAATGAATACCGCCTGTGCGTTGACTACCGCGCATTAAATGCAAAAACTGTTAAAGATAGTTACCCAATGCCTGTGATCGATGATCAGCTTGATCGATTAAGTGGTAAGTCTTGGTTTACTAGTCTGGATCTGGCATCTGGGTACTATCAGATACCTATGACTGAAGAGGCACGTCACTTAACAGCATTTGTTACGCCAGATGGGCATTACGAATATACGCGAATGCCCTTCGGTCTAGTCAATGCGCCGGCCGTATTTCAGAGCATGATGAATAAGGCTCTAGGAAACAAGAGGTTTGAGTTAGCAACGCCTTATTTAGATGATCTCTTGTCAAGTGCCAGTACTTTCGAAGAGGGTTTCAAAAAATTAGAAGAGATTTTGCAACTATTAAAGAAATCTAATTTGACTCTTAATTTAAAATAGTGTATATTCTTTCACACCGAAATTGATTATCTAGGCTACGAAATATCAGAATCCGGTCTTAGACCGGGCAGTAAAAAAATAGAGGCGGTATCACGTTTTCCGGTACCCAAAAACGTCCATCAGATTAGACAGTTTGTTGGACTAGCTAGTTATTTTCGGCGGTTTGTCTACAATTTCGCTAATATTGTTAAGCCACTAACTACATTAACTAAAGCGGACTCAGCGTGGATATGGGGTGAAGAGCAAACACTGGCCTTTCAAGACATTAAAAATAGATTGGTTTCACGCCCTATACTGGCTCTGTACAACCCTGAATATGCTACAGAAGTTCACTGTGATGCAAGCAAGATAGGGGTTGGAGGAATATTGCTGCAACGACCCAATGATGACAGCCCATGGAAACCAGTGGCATACTACAGCCGCCAAACTACTCGTGAGGAGGAATTCTGGCATTCATATGAACTGGAAACAATGGCTGTGGTTTTGTCCCTTAAAAGATTCCGTGTGTACCTAATAGGTTTAGAATTTACTGTTATAACTGACTGCAATGCCCTCAGAACAACATTAACAAAACGGGACTTGATACCTAAAATTGCTAGGTGGTGGTTATTACTGCAAGAATATAATTTTAACATCGAGTATCGACCAGGTTGTAAGATGCAACATGTCGATGCGCTGAGTCGAAACCCCGTTTCACCGCCCGATGTTCAACCCGAAATAGAGATTTTGAGTATATCAACGGGTGACTGGTTACATACAGTTCAAATGACTGACCCACGTTTACAGCATATTAAGTCTATATTAGACACCAGCGAAAATGATTTTAAAGATATTACTAAGAACTATGTTATAAAAGACGATAAGATATACAGACGCGATGGACGTAAACTTAAATGGGTTGTTCCGAGTGGGGCTCGATGGAAAATATGCCAGCTTAACCACGATGATGCCGGACACTTTGCAGTCGAAAAAACTCTGGAAAAAATAAGCGCCGATTATTGGTTTCCTAAAATGAAACGGTTTGTGTCGAAATATGTTGCCGCATGTATTAATTGTGCTTATAATAAAGACTTACCTGGCAAGAAGACTGGGTATCTCCATCCGATTCCTAAAACTAACACCGTGTTTCACACAATACATATGGACCACTTGGGCCCATTTATAAAAAGCAAGCGTGGGAATACTTATATTTTGGGCACAATTGATGGGTTTAGTAAATTCATATTTATACGTCCAGTTAAAAATACTAAATCGAAAACGACTATAAAAGCTCTAGAAGAAATATTCGCATCGTTCGGTTCTCCAAAAGTAATTATTTCCGATCAGGGAACCAGCTTCAAGTCTAGCGAGTTCAATAAGTTCACTACATCAATAGGAGCGAAGCACGTTTTTAATGCTGTGGCTACTCCTCGCGCTAATGGTCAAATCGAGCGGTATAACAGAACGATTTTGAATTCATTAGCTGCAATGAATCACGGCCTTGATGAAAGGGATTGGGATACCAATACAGCAAAATTACAGTGGAGTCTAATAATAATACGATTAATAAAGGAACCGGAAAATCGCCATCTGAAATAGTTTTTGGTCAAAGAACAATTAGTCAATCTGAAGGAATATTAAAAGCAGCTATTGATTCTGAAGCTCCTACCATTGAGGAAAGAAATGAAATTAGAGATGTGGCAGCAGACAATATTAAACGGAATCAATTGAAAATGAAAGAAAGGTTTGATCAGAAAAGGGCACCAACTAAATTTTTTAAGGAGGGAGATTTAGTTATGGTTCCGAATCATAATCCAGAAAAGGGCAAGAGTAAAAAATTAGCTCCTAAATTTCGTGGTCCATTTAAAATAGCTTCGGTACTGGAAAAAGACAGATACGAAGTTATTAGCATAGATGGACATACACAACGTAAATATCGTAACATATTTCCGGCGGATCAATTAAAACCGTGGATAACCTTTCACACTCATGATGAAATGAGTGAGTGCGAAGAAAGTGGAAGCAATGATTCAAATTAGCCTTGATTATAATATGTAAGTAGTTCTCTGAGATCTTCTTTCCCAACCTAACCTATCCTTAATCATTACAGTTTAGATCACTGATAGCGACGGCAGCTACAGCATAGACGAGACGGATGAACAGAAAATCGGTTAAACAGATGCAGATTGCCAAAATAATAATAACTGGCCCTCGGGTGGCAGTGATGTCGTAGCAAGCAGGCCGTGTCCCTCGGTGGCAAACGGTAGCTTTTGTCGGACTGAAATATGACTTGCCCGCGGGTGGCATGATGTAGCTAACTTTCAAATCTGTTTATTCCTTGTAGCCTACGGTGGCTTTTTGATGATGATTATTAGAAGATGGACATTTGCTGCATTTGGTGAATTATCAATGAGAAATACGGTGGTTTGGAAGTTGAAAATGATTATTTAATTTTTGTTATTTTGCTATTTCTACTTTTATTTTTTTATTTAATGTGCTCCATGTTAATAATATTAATAATAAATGAAAAATAATGTATGAGGTCATACAAACTTTAGGTGAATGGCCGAGCTGGTCTGGAATAGGGACATTCCAGAAACAGTATGGCCGTCTATTAGCTGTCTTCGTAAACGTTCACATTAGCATACTTCGTAAACGGACCTGAAGCGGCTGTCATTCTTTTTCGTGACGTTTGTAATATGCCGCCAGTAATTGTCTGATGTTTGTTTTGTAACTTTTATGTTAATAAACTAATTAATAATATATATCGTGTTATTCATCGTGCCTTCCTGTGATCGTATAATAATATGGATTTACTTTCTCATTATCTACCAACATTTTAACACGTCAATCGAAGCAGCCAAATCTAACCAACCAACTTCCTAATTCCAGTGTCAGACACGCTGCCCGGGTGCGGCACGTGCTCGAAGCGCGAGCTGCAGTACTGCGAGACACGTGTCCTGGCGGACCACTGCTGCTGCGAGCGGCAGTCGATGCCGGAGCCCTTCCCGTGGCTGCCGCACACCTGCTACGTCGGCCCCGGCCGCTGCAAGCCACTGGCGCACGACTGCGCGCGGTACAAGAGGCTCAGGGACTGCTGCTGCTACAAGCGACTTGCTGAACGATGTGAGTTCTATTAGGCTGTCTTTACACTAACTTAAGAGGTGTGCTGTGAATGTTGTGAATATATGATATAACTAAACGCGTTATTGCTTCTTTGTTTGCCTTGCTCAGGTTGGCTTTGACATTAGTAGTGCATAGTGCATGGTTCTTCTTTCCCACATCAATTTACTATGTTGATGTAGAGTAATAGACTAAAGGTATAATAAGTTGAACTTGATTTACCCCAAAAAAAGCTTGGATCATAGCTCCATCTCATCACTGTTCTTTACACATCGATTAAAGCAGAAGACTTATATTTGCATACCTAGTTATGGTATTATTTAAGAGTAAGATCTTGAAATATACTGATAAAGAACCACTTCCATTCTTGCTATTTATTGCAACAATTTATAATAATGATTTCTGATGCGCGGTTATTACACATCCGAATGAAACAACTATAAACGGATTTAAATCGCGTATTTTATTCTATTGGCTGATAATCGTAGCACGGCTGTGCTGACGATAGTCTGATGTAGATTTACAATAGAACATGTTTTCTGTTCCAGGGAAGGGTATTCTGTCGAAGTCCTCCCGGATCGGCGTGAGCGGCGCGTCGCTGCTGCTGCTGTCGATGCTGCTCTTCGTGGCGTGTCTGTGACGCGCACCGCCGCCGCGGGTGCTCTACGCGCCCGTGCCCGTCTAACAACTAGCCAATCGCGCACCATCGGAGACTCGAACAGCCAATCAGATGACAGCATCTTGTACTCCTAGCCAATAAGATATCGACCTTGAGGCATTGAGCCAATGGGAACAAAGTTTAGATTACTCTCTTGACGTCTTGCGTCGTTATAAAGCATTGCTTCTTAGAAGCTGGTCCAGCGATGACACAGCCTTCACGTCGCCTGTACACCTTAAGTGGAAAGAGTTGTCTTTTTTTTGTTCGATAAGAACTTTATCCAGTTAGACTGAGAGAATCGAAGCTGGTATAATGGGTACTTCTCTAGCGACTAGATCTATTACTCGTCTAACCAGCTTTCCTTCTGAGGATTCGGGTATTTTAGAGAAATCCAATAACGAAAATGACTCTTTTCGAAAGCGATGTTTTAATCATCTTCTTCGCTAACTCGAATGTGTGATAATAGCGTCGTCTGTGTGTATGTGTGTGCGTGCGTGTGTGTGGTATATTGATAAAGTTTGTTGGAAAAATGGATTGTGCATGAGCTCTTGACTGACGTAAGAAATACGTATTTTCCGGAAACTGAGGGTAATTTTCTACAAACTTGGTCGTTTATTACAACAATGAAATCCACTTATAGAAATATGAACTCAAAATAGACGTACCTATAATGATAATCGATATTTCTGACGAATTCAATAATTTGTAGGTTTAAGTAGTACTACTAACGATGTAGAAAATGAACATAAAAAACCAAAGCTTGAATATTAATAGGTATAAGCTTTCATAGATGTCGCTGGCAGTGAGTTAAATAAGTACAATAGATGGAACGCACATTGTAAAATTAGTCAGGCCTGTGATCAGCTGTGCGTGGTGGAATTGGATAACACATTGACACATTTTTTTTTATTTAATTGACACACGATAGTTCAAATCTCACCAGCCTTTTTTCTATGTGGGGCGTAATTAATATCATTAAGTAGTAGGTAATAATTACCTTCACAGATTTCCAATGCATCTTTTGTAAGATTGTCTTTGGCCCTTGACAAAAAATAAGGGTTCCGTAACTAGTTACTGGTAGTTACTATCGTTCCATTTATCACGTAGCAAGTATTAATCGTTGTTACTATTAGCGTTTTAATATTTGATGTATCTATGAAATTAAGATTTTAGAATTTTTGTTGGAATGTGATTGTTTATTTACATTTGTTTGTTTGTTGAGTTGTAAATTTATTTATTAGTCGATGCCAAAGGTGCATTAGTGTAAGTTACAACTGTAGTTATATTAACATAAGGCCTATAATTGAATGAGGGTATAATTTTTAAAAGAACTATTTTCTTATCATTTGCTTCAAATGAATTTTCTTGCGTATCAATAAAATTGGCTTTACCTATATTATTATCTTGTATTATGAAATATCTAGGAAATCTTTGTACAAATTATTTTATAGTATATAATATGTAATGGTAATTAGTAACTAAATAATGTCTTCCTTGTTCGAAAAATGTAATGAATACTATTCTATAGTTTTACAGCGCAATGAACTCCGGTAATTGACACAGATATTCTCGTCCCTACTGACTTATTAAACAATTTATTAATTGCTTAACTAGTACATATTATAAAAGAATCAATAAAGTGTTATAAAAAAGTAGTATTTTGAAATAACTAATCGTTGTAATAAAAACTCATTCACCAATACTTGTCTTAGCGATTCTGTGTAAAGGTGCACTAGTAGTAAGTAATTTTGGTTCAAAACCAAAGAATGGTTAAAATAAGCCATAGAAACGTGTATCGCTACTGATGGAAAATAAACAAATAGATTGTAAACAGATATTACCTTACATGAAGAGTAGGATATATAAAATAGGTAGTATAATGAAATTAAAATTGATTCTCCTAGATTTTCTCTCATTCGTCTACAAGATTTAACTACGAAATATTATTAATATTAAATAATTAGCAATTTAATGATTACTTGCATAAAACAAAAAATAATATTGAAATGGACAAAAGTCTAACGCTAAAGCGTTAGACTTTTGTCAGCTCAGTCATGCTACGATTATGGAAACTGTAAAGAATCCGAAACGTCAGCAAATAAAATAAAATAAAAATACGCGAGTTAAATCCGTTAATAGTTGTTTCATTCCAATGTGTAATAACCGCGAAGGCATCAGAAATTATTAAAAAATAATATACTTACCACAAACTGTCTGTTTTGGGACTCAAAAATAAATTACTTAGACTACTTACCTAGCGCTTTAGGAAATAAATCGATGACATTGTTGAGATGAACTCACAAAATAAAGTTACCAAATCGAATAACGTTTTTTAATTATTTAACCCTTTACCTATATTATTAAAAATCCTTTAGCTTTCCATGTACCTATTAGCTATTTTTCTAGTTAGTCGTAGGTACTACATAATATAGAATATACAACTATTATTTCAAGTTCAATATAATTAAAATGTCACTGTCGTATCAAAGTTTGTATTTATTTCATTAAATATTCAAATATGTTCGACTTCGTGCACATGTTTAATGTGTTCACCTTGACTGTGTCATTTAATTACTGCATGCTATTAAAACATGCATTCGAATATGAAATCAAGTTCAACGTGCAACACATACTTGCATTAACACAGGATTGCAGCAGTACTATGCTGCTGTGTATTAAAACACAAAAAAATAATTAAAAATTATAAAATACTTTAGACACCACGCAGTGCTACGCTCGTAGCCTGTCCGTGTTATTCCGCTTTGTAGCGAAAAGTGTTTTCGTACCAGAACTTCGAGTTGCAAGGCTCATGAGATGTGCAGTTTTCGACAAATGCGTGCATCCTAGTAAGTATATACCTTTAAGCAATAATACTAATATTGAAACGTATTCGTTAATTCAAGAATTTATAATTGAAAATAATATTAGAGAGTGTTTTTAGTACCTAATAGCAAAGTTTCATAATGCAAATGTATACTAATATTATAAAGAGGAAAGGTTTGTTTGTTTGGATTGAATAGGCTCCAGAACGGCTGGACCGATATCAAAAATTCTTTCACTGGTGGGAAGCTACACTATTCCCGAGTGACATCTATAGGCTATAAAAAAAGATGATCCGTGCGAAGCCGGGGCGATCAGCTAGTCTGTAGATAAAGGTGTTGGTGCTCATGTAGGTAGGTAATACCTACTTTAAACTGCACTACACCGTTAACTTTGGATATAATTATGTCGGTGTTCATGTTATACATGTCCCAGGTAAATTAAATTCTAATTACAATTCCATTTAAAGATTTATTTGAATAAAATAGGTTCCTACCTAATTATATATAAAAAAAAAACCATTTGTCGTAACAGGGAAATTCCACATTCATTACAGAGAAACCCAAGTTCCAGTACCTCCATAATGCGAACAGTAGACCCCGAGCTATGGAGTAAGAAGATCAAGAGGCGGTCGTTGGACCTGTCGAGGCCGTGCCGGTTCGGGCAGCCGGCGCGGGGCGGGCTGGAGGGGCGGCTGCGGGGCGCGCTCGCCGACGCCGCCAGGGAGCTCTGGAGGAACTGCTCCGTCCAGGGAGTCCGGCACCTCGTCGATGAGAACGTCACTAAGATTGACAAGTGAGGGCTTCAAATAGATTCCAAACATTTTCCAGTAAGCACCAGATGTAAATCATTCCGTTTTGAATGTCTGGCTTGCCTATTTGTACGATCATATAGGTAAATATAGATAAATTTATTGCCAAATGCTATTCATTTGGTCTGATCCTGAAGATATTTCTGTGCCAATTATATACCTTCTGAATTATTATTCTGGACTCAGTGTGGGAAATAAGCCTTTTTATTCCAGATACCGCTGGCTATTTCTGATCTCCGTGTTCTTCTGTTTCGGCATGTTCGTGGAAGTGCGCGAGACGTACGAGTTCATGAACCACTCGCCGCTGCAGGTGTCGCTGCAGTCCTCGCAGCACTCCATACAGCGCGTGCCCTTCCCGGCCATCGCCCTCTGCAGCTACAACGTCATCAGCAACCGAGCCCTCGACGACTACACCAAGTACTTGTATGTACCTATAACAAGATTGTTCACACATGCGGCCTCACCCACACCTAGGTCGAAGGCGTGCACCCACCCTCAGCATGAGCTACTCTCGATACTCGCAAAAACCTTCTGTCCTGCATTATAATTGAAATACACCTCCTGTCGGCCCTCGGGTCTATCAGGACTAAAAACTCTTAAATTTTTACAGGCTTTATAGCATCCCATCTGGAAGCTCGTATAAAGTCCAGTCCAGTTTTGCAGTACCTAAAGCAGTCTAACTGCGCTGCAGTATTCAGTTAGAAAAAAATATATACAAATATATAGTACCTTGTGTACAGTCTCACTTTCATAACTTTGCTGGTTTTGAGAAGATATGGAAAAGATCAGAAAACTGTTTTTGAAACTGTTCTTCCCATTCATATTTGTCAGGGTAACAAAAGACCTGAACCGCACGTTCAGCTCGTCGTGGATCCGCCGCAACCTCCTCAACTTCGGCTCGCTGCTGACGCTGGCGCTGCGGCCGGTGCGCCAGCGCTTCATGGACTTCCTCGACGATCTGCACTCACCGCTCAACGTCACACATGTCATGTACAAGGTAAGCGGTGTGGTATTGTGTCACTGCTTAATCACTTAGAGACAATGAGCGTCGAAATATGTTAGTGTTTACAAAAGGAGATCGTGTGCTCCAGCTGTCTCCTAGGTGCAGCTCCCTGCTGCTGAAGTGCACGTGGCGCGGGCGCGCGATACCGTGCGACCGGCTGTTTGCCAAGAGGCTCACCTCTCTTGGTTTCTGCTGCGTCTTCAACTCGAGATATCAGTAAGTATATAATGATAAGATGTCTTTCCTTGATAAAGGTTTCTTTCCAATTATAATAAATTATTATATTCCTATAGGGATAGCGACATTAACAATCCACCCAAAGTTTTGGACTTGGTGGGGCAGAACCGGGGACTAGCCGTGGTGATGAAGGAGGATAGCGACGACTTCGCCTTCCTGAGGAGACCTGGCGTCGGCATCGAGGTAGATCACGATTCGAGTTAGCGGTTATATTATAATAGTTTCTGCCCGCGACTGCGTCTGCGTGGAATAGTTACTACTACGCTACTCAACTTAGCGTGATTATATACATAGATAGGTACTTACATCTGCCATTAGTTCCTGAGATTAGCGCTTTCAAACAAACAAGACCCTTCAGCTTTAGAGTGGTCCACCACAGTTCAATACGCTGACGATGACGTAACAGCACACCTTGTTTGTTCAAGCAGCTGAGATAGCGCAGTTTTATTTAGTTATATAATATGTTGTTTGACCCCAGATGCTGATGTTCGAGGGGTCGGAGTACCCGCTGCTGGAGGGCGGCGCGGTGCGCGCGATCCTCGCGCCGCGGAACTGCTCCGTGTTCCTCACGCTGACCACGCGCGTGCAGCTAACTGCGCCCTCGCTCCACTACTACAGCGAGGACTGGGTACATACTAACAACTAGCGCCCCCCGGCTTCGCCCGGATCCCTATGTCACTCGGGAATAGTGTAGCTTTCAAACAGTGAAAGAATTTTTCGTTTTGGAGCCTATTCAATCCAGACAAATAAACAAACCTTTCCTCGTTACCTATAATATTAGTATAGATAACACACACACCAACTGACAGCATACCTCCTGTTGGAGGTTAGAAACGTTTCCTGGTGCTGATTTTAATACCCAAGCAGTATCTACAAAAATTCTATAAAAGCTTTACAAAGACCGAATACAAGCATCCTCATCAGCACAAGAGCTCCTGGGGAGGCATTCGAACGACCCTCAGGTATTTATACTATGTGCAGCGCGGCTGCCGGCTGCAGCAGCCGCGGCCGCGGGACATGCGCAGCTACTCGTGGTGCCTGACGGAGTGCCGGCGGCGCGCTGCGCTGGAGCTGTGCGGCTGCGTGCCCTACACGCTGCAGGCGCACGGCGACCTCGTCTGCACGCCGCACCACCTCAGCTGCTTGAATAAACATCGAGGTTTGCTATTTTCTCAGCCTATTGAACTGTGGAGCACTCTAAAAATCTCTTCTATCCCGGCCTTTAGGGCCATTTAAGTACCTATTACGTAAGCACTATAAACGGGCAAGGATTTTAGGGGGGGGGGGTCTAGATGGTTATTACGTCAGCAGTAGGTAGTTATTTACTTTTTTACAAAAATGGCAATCCACACATTGTTTATGTTTGAAAATAATTTGTAAAAATCTGCTCACGTAATACTTGAACAGTCCCTATAACCTCCTCAATTTCTATGAAGTCATCGTGTATTCCGTGGTGTGTGAGCAGAGAAGTTCCTGTACTACTACCCGTACGGGTTCGAGCTGGAGAGCCTGAGCGAGGAGCTGCAGGACGCGCTGTACTGCGGCGACTGCCTGCCCGACTGCGCCAGGAGCGTCTTCCACGCCACCGCCTACAACTCCGACTACAAGCACGTCTCCAACTACGGCAAGCTGTTCCTTAACAGGCTCACGTTAGTACTTTTACTCCATCTTAATATGTAACGAACATGAGTTCGTATAGTATATTATTATGTATAGTATATGATTTTTGTTTTTGTTTTTCGAACTGAATACTGAAGCGCAGTTGGCCAGCTAATGGGCCTTCACTGCAAAACCGGACGGGTGGCGAGACTCCTGAAAGGAGACTCTTAAGCCTTTGGGTTGGTTTAGGGTTTTTAGCCCTGACCGACCCGAGGGCCCCCCAAGGTGGGGGTCGCACCTCGGCTCGGGCCGTCAGGAGGTGTGTTGACACGACTATTATGTTGCAAGGGAACAGAAGGTCCCTGCGGATAAGTCCGACGCGCACCGGGTGTATGTGGACGTCTTCGACCCCGCCGGCGGGGCCGCTGTAACACTATCGAGTATGCTAGGTGTGGGTGAGGCCGCATGCCGCGCGGCAGCTGCCTGTGTGTCGGTGTTCGGTTTGTGTCCGTGGGAGGGGGCGCGGCGGCCGCTATGGCGGCCGTGATCGAATCGGGCGGGTCCAGGAGGACGTTACGAGGGCGACGTTTACGAACAGTTTCGTCAGCGCGAACCGTGTATTCGGAGGCTTGAACGACTAACGGATTTGGATGATGCGGAGCTTTATCGAAATAACCGCGCGACGCGGTTTGCATAAAAGTCCCCAGAGTGGGGAGATCGAGGTCCCTATGGAGATCCCTATTCCTTTCGTAACGACGCGCGCCTACGGCCATACGCAGAAATTTGTTTTGAATAACTTGCAGACGTTGCAGTTTGTATTGGCTGACGTGTGCGAACACTACGCTAGCGTAAGTCATGATGGGAAGTATATGAATACTATTGGGCTGATATCAAAATATCTTTCATCGTCATAACCGCGAACGCATCAGAAATATTTAAAGTACCTATGTCTTATTGTTGTTCCTCGTCAGCTACGGTCTGAAGACGCTGGCGAACGTGACGGTGGTGCGGCTGTTCTACACCACCGCCGACCAGCACCTCTACCTGGTGGAGAGCGGCCTGGACTTCTACGAGACCTTCGGTCAGAATACCTTCCGTCACCTCTTCATCTTTATACCTAGAATCTACATCTTATCTCATACGAATAAAGATCAAATTTGATTAGTTATCCCTTAAGAGATGTGCTAAATTCAAGTATTTGAAACAAAATAATATTTATTTTAATATTGACTACCCTAATTCAACCGTGGATGTGAATAGATGAGCAGATGGTTTTGAGTTCGATAAACCGATTCATACGTTTATTGTTCTATTATCTATTCTGTGATTTAACATAAAAACTAGGATATTTGGCATCTGTGACTGTTTGCAAGTTTCCGTTTGCACACATTAGTAAGAGTGATGGCAATGATGACAGTATATTATGTTGTACGTATGGCAATGTGTTTCCATCTCCAGCGTCGATCACCAGCCAGTGGTTCACGCTGCTGGGGGTGACTCTGGTGTCGTTCGCGGAGGTCGTCTTCTTCTTCACCGTGCGCTGGCGACACCACTACCGCCGCAGGACGAGGATCGCCGCAAACAACAATCGGAAAATCACACCTCTCATTATATACAAATATTAAACAAAACAAGTTCGTCGTGGTCTATTAGTGAGTTAGCAATCTATTTAATTTTCTTAGCACTTCGTAACATTTTGCGATCTGTCAGTCACTCCATTTGATTTTGTATAGAGGTAGGTACTCGTTTTAAATAATTGTCATTAATTGCAATATATTGATTGAGAAACTGCTTAAATAAATCTACCGGAAGAATTCAAGTGTTTGATATACTTAGACTAATGTTAAAAAGCATCAAGCATAATTTTAGTCACCCGAGTAAATATTATTTTATTTATCATCATATTATTATAGAGCAGCAGTCTTAGAAATTGAGAAGTACCTGTTTTGTTAAATAAATTTAGCACCATGTTCCTACATAACAATATCGCACACCTAGATCTAAAATGAGCTAACTCAAAAAAGGTACTTTTTCAGGAGAGGCGAGAAACCGATTAATATGTCCATATGCACGCATGAGTTTTTTGTTAAAATTTATACTTTTATAATAAAGCTAGCAGAGTTATATTAGCTGAAATCAGTTTTAGTGTAGGTGGGTTTTGCTGGAATCCGATGGTGTGCATAACTCAAATCTTCCGGTTTTTGAGTTAGATCCCTTTAGATCTAGGTGTGCGATATGTAGGTATCACTTAATATCTTGTAATGTGTAAACCTGTAACAGCTAGCGCCATCTGTCGCAGCGCGGGGGCTACACAGCGGCGCCGCGGCGGCGAGTCGCGAGGGGCGCGGGCCGCTCTGACCTCTGTGCACTTACTGGATTGTAATATAAGTTGTGAAAGATCTCCATAGAGGACGCTGCTGTTGCAAGAAGTACATAAATTTAATATATTATTTTTTTAACAACATGGGTACCAGGGTACCTATACATATTATTTATATAGATATCCTATTTTTGACCATGTTGTTTGATTTCATATTACATTTCTGTTTTAAGTATAATTATACATAGAAACAAATGTTTTTACTCGTACAACATAGGTACTTAGGTACATTTTGTCATACATAAACAGATTTGGCACATTTCAAAACTGTATATCCTTAATTAAAATGCAAATCATACTTCCTCGTGCTCTCGCTGTTATTATACATTAATATAAAAACAATTATAATGGATTTAGCTCACGTAAGTAGGTAAGTATATTAATTTTATGCTGACATTTCGATTACTTTACCGTTCCCATAATGCAAATGAATAAAAATAATTTATGAATTATTTTTAGTAAGCGATAAATATTCACCGAACCCAGTTGAATTTCTAAAATCCCTACTAATATTATAAATGCGAAAGTAACTCTGTCTGTCTGTCTGTTACGCTTTGACGCCAAAACTACTGGACCGATTTAAATAAAATTTGGTACAAAGAAAGTCTGGAGCCTGAGAAAGGACATAGGCTACTTTTTAACCGACTGTAAAAAAGGAGTTCCACGCGGACGAAGTCGCGGGCAGAAGCTAGTATTTATAAAAATACCTAAGATTGGGTAGCTATATATGTATTATGTATTAGGAAAACCTTTGCGGAAATCACATAAAAAGGATCAGAATTATGAAGCAGTTATATATCATAAATCCGTCATAATATATTATTATGATGTCAACCAACATGACCCTCGCCGCAGCGCAGCTCCAGTAGGTATCTACTACATCTATACTAATATTATAAAGCTGAAGAGTTTGTTTGTTTGAACGCGCCAATCTCAGGAACTACTGGTTCGAATTCAAAAAATCTTTTTTTGTT
The DNA here is from genome assembly GCA_038024825.1 of Polylopha cassiicola. Classification (NCBI taxonomy): domain Eukaryota; kingdom Metazoa; phylum Arthropoda; class Insecta; order Lepidoptera; family Tortricidae; genus Polylopha; species Polylopha cassiicola. The sequence goes on from CP149061.1 coordinate 10,604,858, forward strand.
GGATAGGCCATTTATCGAGGAAGGCTTTAGGCTATATAACATCACGCTGCGACCAATAGGAGCGAAGAAACTGTGGAAAATTTGAAAAAAACGGGGAAAATATGAAGCCTTATGAAGAAGTGACAGAAGACTTTGACAGATCTTTGACGAAACAATCGGACGGGCAGGACGACGTCTGCCGGGGCCGCTAGTAGGTAGGCTATAAAAAAAGAGGTCCGGGCGAAGCCGGGGTGGGCCGCTAGTATGTTATAATACATCATTCTTTATCAACCTGATCGTATAAGTACAGGTTTGCAAATATTCTCTGTCTACCCGGAATTAGTTTTTGGCTCATTATTATTTAGTTATTCGTTGTTGTTTTGATTAATAAATAAATAACTTGGACAATTTGTTTTAGTCACCAACTCAGCTAAGCTGAAGAATGAAACGATAAGTAGATAGGTAGGTAAGTTATGTAGGATTAACGTGTAGGTAGGTGTATTATTTTAAGCTGACGCTTTGAGAACTTTACAGCTGTTCCCATAACTACATTCGTAGTAGATTATATTAAAAAGGTATACCTACCTAGCTACAACAACATACGTCATAAAAGAAAATTACCTAAGCGCCTTTCGCAGGATTTAATGTCACAACCATCAAGTGTTTTGATGTAAGGTATAGGAAGGGAATGATATGACCATTAAATCCAGTGTAAACCATACTATGCTCAGTTATACCTAAGTAGTCATTTGTTATTATTCATGTAAATAACTTCTCTTTAAAGAAACTGAATAGAGGCTGCATTCGTATTTCGTACAGTCAGGGTCATTAACCACTCGTATTCGTCTGTCGATAATTCTTGTAAAGGTTCTTAAATATCAAGTTAAAGTATAATATATATTGTTAAAACGCCTTTCCCCTGACCTCTCGCGGCTCGGGCAAACCTTTTCTATGTAGTTTCAAACAATGTACTTAGTTATATAAATACCGCGCAGGTCAAGGGAGATAATTTACATAAATTTAAATGCGCTTCGACAGTTGTTTGAAAAGTGTAAACCGTATCAAGTGTCACGTTGACATGTGATCGTACAGACACGCTACACTTATATCTTCGCCATGTCTTTGTTCTTTTTCGATCTGTAAAGTGTAGTCGGCCTGCTGCAGGCGTTTACTGCAGGCCCGGGATGTGGGCGAGCGTCCAAGTGGGACGCCTGGGTGTTTAGCCCTGACCTACCAGAATAGGGCGGCACCCCGGTTCGGGCCGTCGAGAAGTGTGGTCACAATATTCTGATACAGAAGTGGAAGGTTTCCGCGGTTCTGTCTAGGATACTAGTTTAAGTTTAGGCTATGAGTTTAAGATACATATATTTATAACAATACCTACTAATTTTTCAAAATATTGTACCTATAGCCTATGTTAGTCGTGGATAATGTAGCTTTCGAATGGTGAAAGAATTTTTAAAAACGGTTGTTTTTGAACCTATTCATTACAACCAAACAAAGTTTTCCTCTTTATAATATTAGTAAGTATATTAAATAAACTTATTTTCCGATTCACGTCAGTTGTTAAATTATTACTTAGGTAAACAATTTCTTTTGACCTACAAAAGTTGCAAATTACAAACCTTCGGCATTGCGAAACGAGGCCCTAACCACAGAGTTTTAATAAAGAGAATACTATGTTAAATTATTATGTTTTAGGTAGGTAATTATAAATCAGTTATTGAATTATAGAATCTATGTGTAGAGTAGGTACCTGAGCATGTCGAGAGCGACACACACGGCTCGTCACGCTCACGCTTGTGTTGAAATCATCAAATCAAAAAAACGTCTCTTTGTCAATTAGTTAAATTATATAGACAGGTAACATTACTTTTTAAATAAAAAATATCTCTTTAGTATTTCCATAGTTAATTTGTTTCTGAAATGAGATATTCATGTAAGTAAGTTTGAACCTTTTTGATTTCAAATTTTATGATGCTTTTGTATTTTTGTAATATGGTCTGTTTAAAATTGAATACTTACATGTCTTTCTATTCAAAACAGTAGGTAAATAAAAATGTTTAGTTCCATCTCGTATAAAATATTATTATTATGATGACCAACATAATAAAAGATTCATAATCACAAATAATATAATATTATATATACTTACTAAATCTTAAAAACATTTTCCTCTTTTATATGATAAGTCAAATAGGTACATTTTTGGTATTTAATTTTTTACTTCGGTGGAACATAAAATAGTACCTATGCCAGGTCGCGTGTCTATGCTTAATTATATCGACCGATGGAGTAAAACACATTCTACGGCGATGATAACTGCAGTATTTAATAAACAGTTGAATGCTCCTTCAATTAAATGTTTATGACGAAACTGAGTCTCGTACCTACATAAATCTTTATTACAAAACATTAGTTTCAATATTTACACGACTAATACACGACGCGACATTTGGGCCATTATTTTATCATGAGCCTAATTTTTTGTCCCCAGAAAAAGTAACGCAGTGGAGGTTTTTGTATGGGGTAAAGTTTTGTTTTTAATTATTTACGGATAAAAGATCAAGGATAAGGGAAAAGGCATAGCGTGGTGCCGAGTTTTCTTGTGTATATTTGCGAAAAAATAGAAATAAATGGGTAACGCAGTTGTAAAAAGTTAGGCTAATAATAAAATAATGGCCCACTTGCTTTATACCGACTTCAAAAAAAGTAAGAAGGTCTCAACTCGACGGGATACTTTAATGTCTAATTTAATTAGTCGTCATGTTATAAATACCTAACATAATATATCACTAAGTTGCTTAGTATATAACAAAGTCGTTTTCTGCTGTTTTTCCGTCGTACAAATACTTAATAGATTTTGAAAATTATGCAATGGATTTTGATGCGTTGTTTTAATACTTACCTAGATAAATATATTAACTCAGAGTGAGTATAATGCAGTTAATATACTATTTATATTGCACATGTGCAAAGCCGGCGGCGGCGCTAGTATTTTTATAAACGATTCTAAAATACTTTCGCCTTAATTCTTGAACAAATACGTCTTCAGCATCTCTTTCATCGAAGTATCTATCCGATATTATTGAGAATTTCTTTGAAATATAATATTATTTTGAAGATCATGAAAGGTAACCTCACAATGTCAGACATTAATAAAGCCTTCGTAAATATTACTTAATTTTGTTTTTGTATGAAAAGCTTTTATATTATTGTACTTCTAATAAGTAAAAAATAAAATATATTTCTTAGCTTTCAATACTTCGATAATGTAAGTACTTACCTACATCAATTATTTTTTGTATCAAACTTTCATAATGATAATATGATTTTTTATTGTTATTCGAATATTTTACGTTTTATTTATTTAGTTACAAAATAAATTTATTAAATACCTACTAGCTTCTGCCCGCGACTTCGTTCGCGTGGAACTCCTCTTTTTTTGCAGTCGGTTAAAAAGTACCTAGCCTATGTCCTTTCTCAGGCTCCAGACTATCTTTGCACCAAATTTCATTTAAATCGGCTCAGTAGTTTTAGCGTGAAAGCGTAACAGACAGACAGACAGAGTTACTTTCGCATTTATAATATCAGTAGGGATTACTAGACAGTGGATACGATCAAACTTAGGCACTTATTTTAAAGGAATGAAACTAAGAAAAATATGCATAACTTTTATTAACAGAAAGTCGTTAATTAACTAACTAACCCTTTTACAAACTACATATTTAAATACTGATGCATATACCTAAGTACCTATCTACCGACACAATCTATTTCCTTTGTATCTTGATGTTAATGAAAGGAATACGAATTTAATGGTACCTACATGAAAATCCTGCAAAATTAATAATATCCAATAAGTGTAGGTAATTATTAATTATGCAGGCAGCGTTAATGACATGATACTCAATCACAATTCATAGAAAAAACGTGAACACAAGTAAGTACCTATACAAAACACGTTTCTCAAGCTTTTGATTCCAGTATCATAAATCGTCTTTTTTTGTGATACCTACTCACATAATAAGAGATAGGTAAGCAATTATGATAGACGACCAAAAATATTATTAATATTAGCATTGGTACCTATTTGTTACTGTTATGAAAATGGGATGCAGTGAAGTATGTGTCGTCCTGTTCTGTTGTATGGTAAGATGTGATGTGATGAGTGAGACGGCTAGTTGTCGCTGACGGGGTCGTTGGGCACGTCGTCAGGGGTGTCGCAGGCGCCGGTGGCGGGCTCTCCGATGATCGCCGGGATCACCTGGTAGAATGAAGGCTTACATTTAAATAAAATTGTTAGTTTTACTCCACTATGCCCTGGGTAAAACTTTTTAGGAATTTCGGAAAAAATATACCTTACACCAGTACAATGAGAGACAACAAACGCATGCATTTGTCCAACATTATGTGTAATGAGAAACTTTGGTCATGAAGAGATGTCCGTAGTCAGTCACTCCACTAGAGATAGGTAAAGTAGGCAGCTGCACGGTGACGAGGATCTTCGACAACACGCATTGAATACATTTCTTTCTTAGGTTCAGCTCGGCGCCCGGGAACATCAGTTCTTACGCACAAATCCAGTGAAAAATGAAGTATCTAACGCTTTAAGAGTTACCTATCTTAAATATAGTACTGTGGCTTAACCGAACACTGGTCCTCTTTAATTTTAAGGATAGAACCTAAGACAGTTATTCAAGTTATAAGAATGTTTACCAAGCAATATGGACAGAATAAGTCTTAAATAAAAATGCATTTGACTATATTTTGTAAAGTTACCGCTGTAGATACAACACGTACCCTATCCCAGTACCTGTTCTCCCAGCATGGCGAGGATCTGCGCGACCTTCTTGATGGCCTCGATGTCCTGGCTGGTGGGCAGCGGCAGCCGCGCGTCCTTCATCCCGAGCCGGGGCGCGCGGGAGGCCACGCGCGAGGACAGCTCCGACACCGCCGCCAGCGTCGGGTGCGTGGAGGGGTCGTGACCCAGCTGCCACGGAGAACAGATTTGGAAATATCTTTCAGCTACAAATACTCGGCATATTTCTTACGGCCTGTTGGTGTTGGTTAGAGCATCTGACTACAAAACTGGAGATAGCGTGTTCGAATTCTGATTGGGGCAGATATCAATATGATGAGTATCAGCATCTGTACATGAGTCTTTCATGTTTTATAGGTATGTAAGTACATTGTGTAGCAGTTCTAGCATTCTTAGTGCAAGCTTACTTGGATAGATTGGTGTGATTGGTAAAGATATTTTTTTATTTATCCATATGCTTAGTCTTAAAACTACGCTAAAATTATACAGATCAAAAATGACAATAATTATTTTAAATGTGTGTATGGTTTTCAGTAGCATTGTCATTAATTGCCACTTTATTTAACGTAAGTCGTAAGTTTTATAAAACAAGTTATATAGTTAAGTACCTTTCTAATAACAAAAGGCATTTGCTATCGGCTATTTAAAATGAAGAGGCAGATGCAATATAGATCTACAGTGCAGCGGGGCGCGCTGCAAACGACTCAAAATTTGCATTTACATACATTACTCGCGCGGCACCTGAGCTGGTTTACAGTTCCTTATTGACTTCGTTTCCCAAAATACCAAGCAATAAGGAAAACTTAGTTATGTTACAAATCTGGTTAGATGCTATTTGCATAAGTGGAAAATGATAAAATAAATGTTGGCATTTACCAACTGAACCACCATTAAGGAAATATTATTTTTTTAAAGGTTCTAAAACGCGTGTATAAATAAATTGTTGTTTGTATTTTTTAACTTGATTTTTCCTAAGACGTCACGAGATGCTGTCAATAAAACTGTATACCAAAACTAAATATAAAGTTAGTAAAACTAATGGACAAAACAGAGCGATTTCGAACCACACCATAAATAAGAAACGCAAACAAACAAAAATATAATCGCGGAATAAAACCGTCCTTTGGTATGAACATGCAAAAAACAACAAAATGACAAACAAGTTATTTATACTTATTTACGTATTATCGATAGACTCGTTTCCAGCACAAAGAGACACGCAGTTTATGATATTGACGTTAACACACAAGCAGAAAAACAGCCTACTCATCTATTTTTATATATTTGCAAATTGAGTAGAAGAATAATAACCGAACATAAATATTATATACAGATCCGTTTATATTTATCCTTCTTTATAAAAGGGCCATAAAATTGACTATGTATACAGGGCTATTATATGTATAATGATTTCAATGTACCTACCTACATATTTATTGATGTACTTATTATCTATCAAGGAGTAGGCATGTATGTAAACTCTTTAATGCAGATCAAAATAAATACAGAGATTTAAGCCTACGACCTATCTAACAGCTATAGGTTTTCCGTCTGCGGTCCGCTGCCACCATTATACTCAGCAGGTCGCAGGTGGAAAACCTATAGCTGTTGCTTAGGTCAAATAAAGCGACCCAAAGTGGTTAGAAAGGGAGGATAGAAGAGAAGAGACTCACGGCAGGAGCCGGGGCGGAGGCAGCCTGCCACACCAGCAGCGCCAGCACCAACACACACAGCACCGCGCGCATCCTGGAGACACACTCCCGGCTCCACTACACGACCACCTTATAAGCCTTCACACGAACAATTTGTACAATTGCTTCTAGTGACCCTGATACGTAATTTGACTGCATTTTCTAGATAAAGGAAAAATACTATGGAAGAAATTCTGTTACGTAAAAGATTTTCCGCAATCACATACCGGTATGTAGTTTATTTTGTGTGTGATTGAGTTTGGAGCGATGTGACTGAACGTCATGATTCTGATCGAAACAAGACTTCAAGATCGGCTTGATCCATCATCCACTGACTGCAATTCAAAGGACTTTGGATTCACACTTTTACACTTCATTAGACAATAAGTATAATAATGTATACAGTTTCTCACGCATCTAATTGCCCTTGAAGCCAAAATCAGGAATGATGCAACTGATCGTTCAGAAAAAACGTTAAGTTATCGACGTCAGTAGGAAGTGATATTCGCGAAGCATCGAGCGCTATTTTAGTTCTCGGAAGCAATCATGTGTAAACAACACGATTATTGAACATAATATTATAGGTACGATCTAAAGTCGATTTTTCGTCCAAGCAATTTGTATCTTATTAACTGAAATGATTTATTTGTTCGATTTAAACAACAATAACAATTTTTACCTATTCTTACCCTGAAAAGCGCATATCTAGTTATGACTGTATGATATACCTACCAACGTACTAAATCCGACCATGAACCCACTACCCGCGCCTTTCCTCCGAGGGCATCGAACTTCACTTTACTGCCAGAATGTTATCAATTTGTATTGTATTTTATGAGATCTTATTTGACACGGCTGTCCTTCCGGTGCGAAAGGCAATGCAACCATTTCCTTACGACCTGATAAAAATAATGACAACATTTTTAAGGATCGAGTTATTTCTACGTTTACTTTTTTAATGTAAACTTTGGCTTAAGATCTCTGTTAGTCTACAATTTTTTGTATTTTAGCAGTAATACAATACCTACCTTTACAAAGACAACATTTTTAAATGAGATACCTACCTAATCGATGTGTTCTACCCGTTCTGTGGAAGGAGTAAACGTGTGTTCGTTAGTTCCACATGAAGCTGCGATGTTAATGACCAGAGGCCATTCCGGCGAGCGCCTGCGTTTTTATAATTTGCACTTTTTTGACATAATTAGACTGTCATTATCTAGATCGACCTTGCGCTGCTGAATCTCCTCAATTTGAATTTTTAGTCATTCCAGACTGTTTTTTGTATTCTTAAATGGTATCTACATTTTAGTTTGTAGGTACCTTTCTAAACTATTTGCATCTTTCCTATAGTAGGTACCTACTTAGATAAAAACCACATCATTTCAGTCTTGTAGCTTCAAGAAAATTAACATCAACACCATATTTTAACGCTCAAAATATTCTTCATCATGTTACAGAGTTACCTATACCTTGCCAAACTAATAGCTACGTAAACGTAAATTGATAATTATTAATGATTAATGTAAAAATAAATTTTAATAAAAATGCGAATATCATGATGACGCCAACATTTTGTAAATAAACATAAACTTAAAATGCTTGTCGGACGCCCGTTTTATAGACCTACTAATAAATTATAAAGGGACATCAAATTTTAATATATTATTATAATATGGAGACCTGATATTTGCATTAATGAGAAGGCGCGACTAAATTCGTGAATATATAAAAAAGCGAGAATGTAGGTACCTACGTATCACGAAATGCGTCACTGATTATTAATATGTTTATTCGGAGGAAAATCCGGCCGAGACTCTAAATATATTATCACAAGACGTCAATCATTATAAAATTAAATGTGGAAGTACTCTGAAGTATGTACCTAGTTGGCTGAACGCTAAAGCTAAAGCTAAGCTAAACTTTGCCTATATTTGCATTTTTAAAATTTTCGTCTGCGTCAGTAGACTCTTTTCCAATAAACCAACTACGTAGGTAGGAACCTGCCTAATAATTCGTAATCAATCAATTATGGTATAAATATACTTTAATACAATTGCTTGTATTATCCCCTACTACACTGTACTTATTCATTCATACTTAATTGCAGGGTAAAATTAGTCGAAATTCTTTTATGTAGGTAGCATTTTGTTTTAAAAAAAATGTCGTAAAAAGTCCTATTGATACTGAAGTTTTTTATTTAGTTGGTACTTTCAGCAACAAGTACTGTTGTTCTGAGTACATAATGTGGTGTAATGCGGCTCCCTGCGTGTTCTCTATACAATAGCATAATGTTATAATGCCTCCAATTTGTCTAATAAACGTAATTTTGTTTCGTAATGCCCTTGATTCTTTTTTTAACAAATTAAAAATGGTGAATGTTTTGTTTCTTAATGATAATTGCATCTTGTCATAATCAGTGATGTGAAAGAATTTAATTAGGTGAGTACTTATTTTGTTTTCTTGAGTGTAACTTGTCCTACAGGTAGACCTACCCTGGTGACTTAATGACATAATATTATGTTACACGACGTACCCCCTTCATAAATAGTTAGTTAGATTGTCAGAAATCATTATAAAATAAATGTAATAATACGAATAAACAGTCATTTAGTTATTAATATGCAGGTCAGTTTCTACAATCCTAATTAGAAAGTTCGTCACATCCCGTTAATACTACATCCTCTTGCCAAATACTGTGATCATTAAACACCAATAAAACAAGACAGGCCGACGACGGACAGACAGACTAACAGTATCTTCCACGTCCTTTGAAATAACCGTTTGATTAAAAAGCTATTTATATGCGGCTCGTGGTAACGCAGTGAGGGACCTAAAGTAACCCACCGGTGAACAATTGATGACATTTCGAACTCGATAGAAACTCGCGCTACATGTCGCGTGAGACCGGAGTGAGATCTCGGGCGAAGGTCGATGCCGAGCATCTTAGATCGATAGTGATGGGCACACATGAGGTACCTACTACATATCGACGTAGAGGCTTATTTTTTGACACAATGACAGGAAGTACAAAATTATGACATGAAGATTTTTTAAGGTCATTTAATAATCGGGGTCATCATCGTTGTACTTGAGGAATTCTTCTCTTTGTTCTGATTTCATACACTGTTAGCTAAAAGATCATCGTGTAACTAACACATTGCTTACATTATACTATGATCTGTTAATAATATTGGTATGAAATTGGATTGAAAATAAACTACACTATTAGATTCTAATAGACTTAACAGATGATAACGATAGTACCACTTTAGTGTTAGACTGCAGTTAGCAGTCTAACTATGTACTAAGAAATTTTCGACACGTCGACATAAAAACTAATATACCTACGCTAGTCAAATCTGTTACAGTTCTTCCAATCTAATAATCCAGCATTTTGACATTGGCATCCATTCATGTACAAAAAATAAGCTTTCAGTCCATTAAGCATAAGTACATGTGTTTTTAAAGTGTATTTTACAAAGCCATACGACTCCGTGACCCATTTCTGCAGTCCCCTAGATAGTTAACCACAAAAACTGTGAAAACTGCAAACCATTTCGTGAAGTGCCTTCTGGATAGTTGCCAAAAATGTGACCCGCTTTCTTTGTGTGTGCAAAAAAGGTGAAGACCGACCACTTTTATATTTGCTGACATTCTTTATCTTCATATGCTCTCTTGTGAAGTCGGTTGGCGTTTGTTCTACGGACGTGGGTTTAATAAAAATTCTTTATATATCAATTTGGAATAGTTTCCAATCTCATACAATAATTTATTAGTTAGCAACAACTTTGTAAAATTAGGGAAGCGTCTCCATGTTGTTAATTCTAATTTTATAACGTTATAAAAGTTCAAAAACTGTTGCAGGGTCATGGACCTCTTCCTTATACAGTCAGTAAAAATAACTAAAAGCTACAATATACAAAGTTTTGATCATCTAATAGACAAAACATCGATCTTTGGACCCCAAAATCTTTATCAGCACATCACTGCTATCAAAATCAAGGGTACGTATACAAAATAATTCTTGTTTATAAGACCACGAGCTGTTACGTAAGGTGCAGTGCCGGCGGAGCTGCGACCGGTGTCGGATCGATTCTGTCCGCTATCAGAAGATCATAATAAACGATTATTAAAATAATATGCGTTCTGCCTGATAAACTTCAAAAAGTTGTGAAAAGAACCCAAATGTAGTGATGAGGTGTAAAGAACTCACAAGGTGCTAAAGTGACTCAATTTAATATTAAGTTGACAATTGCAGTGAAACGCGATTACACCGCACTTAAACTAGTTTGACTACGAACATTTATAAGAATTCCTAAAATATAAAAAATAACACAGGTAGTATTTTACATTGAATTTAAAGGTCTCGTTTGTGCAATTCATTAAAAGATCCATCGACTTATAACTTTACAAGGTTATTCATATTTGTGATTGTATCGAGCCTTATTAGAATAACTTCCAAATCACACGAAATGATTAACGATTTAAAAGGAACAATAAATAAAGTAGATAAACTCGTTGAAGACATATGTATGGAAATTACTTAGAATGTGTTAGAAGAACTAATTTCAGTTCAAGTTCAATTAACGCCGGCAAGTGTTGCATTGCCGGGCCAGTTCACACGCCGCGAGTGCAATATGACGCGCTGCAGTGCTGGTGCAGTCGCCTACTCCGTTATAATGCATGATTAGACGGTTCAATTTTTATTTGATCATATTAAATTAATTTGTATAACACGTTCCTTTCTTTATGTCACGTAGATCAAACCCGGGTCAGTTATAGTTGATTGTCTAACGTTTTAAAACTATCAGTTTTAGAAACAATGATCTTTATATAAAGCATACTTTAATAACATGACATTCGTTTCTTAATTGAGGAAGAAGATAATACTTGTTAAGTTTTGCACGGTCAGTGACCTTAACAGAGATTCGCATGATAAATCTAAAGGTTGTTAAAAATTGTTGCAGTGATTTGAACAGAAGGCAAGAAATACAAGCAGTGAACAAATTTCACGTGAAGAATTCACCGAATGAACAAACCCAATAACACCTACGTAACTCTTCAACGCTCCCGAGTTGGGATATTAGATAACAATTGCGTGCAGTTACAGTTAATTCAGCTTTAATAGTTAATCGGGTGATTAGCTAAAGGTTAGATAGTGAAACCACGTGGTGGTCAGTAGCGGCGATGGCTCGGTGGTCGGCGGTCGTGATGGCCGCCCTGGTGGCGGTGCTGGGAGGCGTCGGCGGCGAGGTGCTGGAGGGCATCGGCTCCCTGCTGCCGCCCTTCCTCAGCACCAACTTCGAGGAGCTGGTCAAGGCGGCTGCTAACACATGTACGTGGTTTTTATGTCTTTCATTTCTACTCCGTGAGTCTAAAGGTTATGTGATTTTTATTCGGTAGGCGATTAATCTGTTTGGGAAATAGTGGATTAATTTTCAGCGCGTTTTAGCCTTCCGCGTAATAATTTAAAATGCTAAAATTCATCCGGATTTTGCCTTGATTTTCTTATTAATTTACGACCGTTACCGTTAATCCGTCGCGCGCGTCGTCGAGTTGTAGATTAGGTAAAACATTTGTGAAAAAATTAGTAAGTAAGTAAGTCTACTCTTTATCGCGTTTATCCAGGTTCTATTAATTATTCGTATATTTCATTGCAGTAGCGGTTTTGAAGTATTCGAAATGTTTTTATTCTTCCTCGTGCGTAACGCAGTTTTACTTACGATTGACAATTAAGCACGTACACATAAGTAGATAAATTTTGAAAAGGTTAACACAAAAAAATTATGAACGTATTTAATATGCATAAATATTTAATCACAACAATCATAACATTAGTTTATGTTCGAAACCTTGCAGTAGGTTTGAAGCAGGCGCGGGCGCAGGCGTGACATCATGAGGTCGCAGCGCTGCGCACACGCAAGCCACAGCGAAATATACGCACGAAATTTCAAGTGAAAACTGTATTGTCCTCTCTCTCTAATTTCTCATGAGTAAGTGAGAGATGGACATTGTATCTCCCAAACATTCGTGAGACACCGCGGCCAAGTTCAATGAGAGGCGCTGTCTTGGACACGTGCTGTCGTAAAATTTGATAAATTATTTATAAATTCATAAGTACCTTAAATCATGTTTCTATTAATTTAAATTTATAACCCAATTATTTGTAAAGCGAGGAAAAGTCACTAATACACACTAAGTTAGGAATGTGTATGTTATTAGAATACCAAAATGTAATTAAAATATACCAATTATTATCTCGAACCGTTGTACTTACAACATTATTATTATTATAATAATAACAATAATCTTCGTCAAAGATTATTATAATAATAATAATAATGATAATCTTTGTCGATCCACACTAATTGATTGAAAACTACAATTACTTATTGTTAAACTATTAATTATAGCTTTAACCTAAGCAACTCCTAAGGACAAGTAGACATTTCGTACAATCCGCCGCTATAATTGACACATTAATTTGTTGTACTCGCCTGTACATTCGAATGTGTGTGTAATTATCGAATCGCAAATTACACTAATAAGTGAATCGCCGTGAAGATCCTTGCCCCACGCCGGAAGGGCCGCAACGCTGCGCGTGGAATTGGCACGTCCCCGGCATAACGACATGTCTAACACAATGACGCAACATACATGACGGACTTGACGAGAATTGTTTTGCTAAAGAGATCACATCACAGCTTCCCTTCATACTGAGAGATCTGTGTGTGCGCTTCCAGATTTACAGCCAGTGGCGGATTTGCCCTAAGGTCCAGTAGGCCCGGGCCTAGAGCGACCAGATATTGAGTAAGGGCGGCAAATCGTGCCAAAAAAAAATCACCGATGCCGAGAAAGGGGAGGCACATGGCTTAGAGCAGTAATACAGTTAATCTGAAATGTTTAATTAGGTAAATCACAACAGTTTTTTTGCAAAACAGTTTGTTTCCTGTTTTAAGTATCTACCCTATTTGGTGGTAAGGATGTAAATATTTGCCAAATAAACTTCATTTCTTTCTTCCTAACATTACACATTCACATTTATGAAATGAAGTTTTTTGACTTCACTGTCAATTTTATTATCAGTAAAGCAAGTCATTACATTAGTCGATGCGGTTTGTTTTTCTCTTGCAGTAGTGAAACTATTTTTACATAATAATATATATGATCTAGGCAGACCGTGGAGTAGAAAGCGAATTTACTGCGGAAACTTTAAAGGATTTTGAGGAAAATTTGGAAGTTCACATCATGAATACCGAACGAGCAGAGTGCGGAGTGCTCCGCGCAGCTCTCGTGAACTATCATATACTACTCCATACTATATATAACTATATAATATGGAGGATCGTTATACCAAAAACATTTATTGTGTTATTCAACATTATCTCATGTTAGTAGAAATACCTAAGTTTGAAAAAACATTTAGCAGTTTAGACACTAAAGAAGTAGGAATGTACTTACATATCTACGATTAAAATTCTATAAGCTTAACTTAATTAAGTAACTACGTAGTTAACAGTTTATAAGTAAGAAGGTGATAATGAAGTCACACATTTTTTGAAGGTTGATTGATCTCATATTACTTTGATTGCAATGATTGCATGTTCTAGACATATAATAGGTAGGTATTGCTGGTTTTACACACGATTTAAATATTCAAATGTTTATTTCTAAGAATAAATTAATACCTACATAATAATATCTGTCTAGGTATAAGAATTAGATTATTACACACTCCAAGAACACTTCCTGTAGTTTAAATAAATAACTTCACAGGGACACCGTGACGTAGGCATTATTTTTGTTTGACAAACTGTTATTTAATATTCGTCAATGTCAAAATGATTTGTTATTCTTCGATAAACATATTCACTGAATCTAGACAATGGCACGAACTGCAGAGAACATGTTAAATGTTTGTTTAAAATGAACTTGTGCATATTTTCCGTTTTCAACAATGCCGGCGGAAGGTTAATATTAGAATACCTAATGACTTTGACGCCAGTTCATATTGAGGTAGAAGTTATTATCAAAAAAATAAGTAGTAAGACTTTGCCGTAACAGATCAATTTACTGACGGAAAACAATCTAAACTGTTTAAGAAAGACATACGTGGGAGCCATAATATGTAACATATTTGTAGCAAAAACTAGTCTCTCTATAAGTTATGTATGTACAAAGAGGCAGCAAAATAAATGTTAAGTTCAATCGTAAAGTTTAATTGCTAGTTTTACTACTTCATCTACTTATTAGATATGTGCTCACAACATCGTTTGCCAACTTTACAACCTTTTGAAGATTCATTTAAGTATTTCTTACCGATAATCCGAAGTATTCTGTTACCATTTCAATATCCCAATTCCATCATTTACACTTTTATTTAATAAGAGCTTAGATCACAACGTTCTCGTCGCAATTGGCAAGGGCGTTAGGCGTTAGCGTTATATTCTGTTGATATATGTCTTGTTTTATTTCAGGCAAAGCTCTGCCGCTGGACGTGCTCTACTCGCGCCCCTTCACCTCGGAGATGCCGCTCATAGACTTCGTGGAGTTCTCCCAGGACGACCACCGCTCATATAGAGTCAAGGAAGCCCCGGCGAAGCTCCGGGACAAGAAACCTACCAAACTGATCGTGTACGTCCCGGGGTGGTGGAACACGCCGACGGATGAATCTTCCATAACTCTCGTCGAAGCTCTTCTGAAGAAAACCCCCATGGTCCTAGTTTTGGACACTAGGATGTCCTTCTGCAGGGGCTACGTCTCCGCTGCGTCGAGAGTTAATTCATTAGCGCATCTCCTATATAGCTTCCTGAAGAAACTAAACAAAGAAGGATACAAGCTAGATTCCGTACATTTGATAGGGTTCAGCTTGGGCTCGCACGTCGTCGGCATCACGGGCAAATTGGTTCAGAAACGTCTCAACAAAACACTGTCAAGAATAACAGCCTTGGATCCGGCGAAACCGTGCATTGCAGATGATTACAGGTTGAGTAAAGACGACGCTAAGTTTGTCCAGGTCATTCACACCAGCGCCGGAGTGCTAGGCGTAGAGAACCCTATAGGAGATCTAGATGTTTACGTGAATGGCGTGGACGTCAAGCAACCGGAGTGTATGGATAGAGCGATAAGCTTGGAGTGCGATCATGCACAGGCTTGGAAGCTGTTCGCCGCGTCAGTGAATGACCTGTCTCTGAGAGGTCAGAAGTGCTCCGACTGGGACGAGCTCACGAAGGGCCAGTGCAAGGGCGACGAGTCGGCGGTGGGGTATGGGTGCAGCAGCAAGACGAGCGGCATGTACTTGTACAAATCTTCGACGCATAAGATTTCGAGGAGGAAAGACGTTGAGATGAAGGTGTTCAACCCAGTGGAGTTGTTGACCTGGTGGATCCCGTGACATGCTGATGTAAGAGATTTTACAAATGTCTGTGATATTAGTTAGGAATAACTTAATAAATGATGTAAAATTTTGATGTGGTGTTTATTTACCCATCGGATGCTATGAATGGAATATGTTAACTGCATGAATCTATTGGTATCTAATCTAATCACTTTGACTACCGACTTCTAATCCAACAATAAATTAAAATGACTTCATCTCTTTGATAGCCTAAAAGGATACAACAATGTAACTAATAATATAGGTACTAAAAGTAGTGTCGGAATAAATATTGTCATGGAAGATACTTAATTACTGCACTGACGCGTTACCAACAATTCACTTTATTGGAATGAAACAACTATAGACGGATTTAACTAGCATAGGTATTTTATTTTATTTCCTGACGTTTCGAATCCTTTACAGTTTCCATAATCGTAGCACGACTAAGCTGACAATAGTCTTATGCTAAAGTGATTTACTGTTTATAGTTGTTTCATTCTAGTGTGTAATAACCGCGAAGGCATCAGAAATTATTAATTTACTTCATGTTCATTCTACCTATCGACGAGCAAACTCGGATTTGATAAATTTGTTAGTTACACGGCATTAGCCATAGTTACTTACGTGCATTTACAGTAGGTATCATCGATACTGATATTATAATATGGGTAAGTACTAAATAATTGAAAGTATCTACTTATGATTCACTCTTTAATCAGAAATTTATCCAAAAATAATTATTAACAGGCCCATACGTAAATTCCCATTAAATAATTGTAGCGTAGTGCCATCTAGCGATATTGGGCGAAACAAGATCGATCGAGAGCAATCATGGCCGCCTACAACCTCGTTTGACGTCAATGTAGTTATAAACGCAAGCGATAGAGGGCGCACAGAGTCTGATAATGATAACTGAATATTTCTTGAACTAGCTACTTTTGCCAAAATAAAAAGAGTATTAAATATATTTCTTTAGATAGGTACTTAATTTATACTTATTTATCTGGCGTCATCGCGGTATTCAGTGTTAACACCTAAGTCTGTTCTAAGGGCGTTAGTTTAGAAGCCGGAACCTGCGACTTGCGAGCAATAGATGAGAGGAGATAAGAAAGACAGAAGGAAGTGACATCCTTTGTGCCGTGTAGCATCCTCCGCGCTGCCTGCTGGCGATGCACCGCGCAGATACGCAGGCAGGGCTGCAACCACAATAAGAATTAATAGTAGGTACATTACGCACCTAGGCCAGTAAAATAAAAAATGTCTCAGAGCACATGTAATTGTCGTCCGAGGCGAAGCCGAGGTTGACAAAAATGTAATCTGAGGCTTTTTTATTTTACTGGCCGAGGTCAGTATACTATTTTTCTGTTCGACGAAGCCAGAAAGCGGCAATTTCATTTAGCGCAGCGGCCACAAAGTAGGCGCTTTCTGGCCGGAGGACAGAAAAGATTATTACCTACTTAGTATCATTATTCTAATAAATTAAATCTATTCTGCAGTTTCTGCTTTGCCAGGAGTCACAAAGCAGGTTCTCATAAGATAATATTGTGAAGGCCTGGTGAAGGTACTACTTTAAAGGACTTATACTTTTTAATCATTTCTTTGGCGTTAGACTGTCTCAGTCGTGCAGCGTGCTACGAATGTAGGAGCTGAAATGTTTTCAAAACGTCACCAATTAAAATACGAGTGAAATCCGTTATTTGTTTCATTTTAATGGTTACTTTTTGTTTGTTCTTCTCTAGAATTGATTACAGTTATGCAAATAATAAGTACTTACTTACATATCTTACATATAATAAAACAGTAGAAACCGCGTGTCTGTACAATTGAAATTTTTAACAAAAAATGGGTGTGGGCAATAATAAAAGAGTAACAGAACACAAAAATGATTTTTTAGATTTTCTTTTCTGTCTGTCTGTCTGTCTGTCTGTCTGTCTGTCTGTATGTATTCGCTAATCTTGAAAACTACTGAACAGATTTTGACACGGCTTTCACTAATAGATTAAGCTCTTCCCTGAGCAACATATAGGCTTTGTTTCATCAAAATCGGATGTCAAATAAAAAAGCTATCGTCTTTTAAAGTTTAAAGGTAATTTTTCTATAGGAGTAATTATAGTTATAGTTACATAATATAGTACTAGATGGCGCCTCAAGGCAATTAAAACGCGCTATAACTTTTTCTCTGAAAAGTATACTTAAATACAAACTGGTTGTTTCTCTACGTTTAAAACTATTTAATTTTGTTTGTCTTGCGATTCGGTTAGTTGATGATTTTGATGTTATACTTGGATATGAAAATACGGACTCTGAACTTGCTTTGTGAATTGGTTGAAAAATGTGGGATATAATCTAAAAAAATATTGCCTACGTAGATTTATTGAAATAAATATATGTATTATTGTATGTATTTGCTTTGATTTTAAAAATGCCCAGACGAAACGCTTACAACGCATCGCTATTGAGAAATCTTACTCCGCCTAAATTGTGCAATAGAACCCGACTTTGAGTAACTTCTTTACAAAGAAACTTAATCGAAGCTGAGATTCTTACTGGATGTAGTGCAGGTGAAACTGTATACATACCACGAATACCAATCATCCCCAACAATTTCCCATTCCAATTCAAACGGACACAATTTCCAGTGTCCGTTTGCTTTGCTATGACAATTAACAAGTCTCAGGGGCAGACGCTAAAGGCTGTTGGAGTTGATCTCAGGTCGAATTGTTTTTCACACGGCCAACTATACGTGGCTTGCTCGCGGGTTAGTAATGCGGATAACCTTTTCACATTAGAAGGAAAAACTGTTAATGTGGTTTATAAAGACATTTTATAATTTACATTTGAAATATTAAATACATACCTATATTATATTTATTATATTATTTGTCTGTCTATCTGTGTGTTCCGGCTAATCTATAGAACAGCTGGACTGATTTGGACGGGACTTTCACTGGCAGATAGCTTATGTAATAAAGAGTACCTAACTCATTTTAGAAAAAATCTTTAATTATCCATACTTATGTCCCAGTACTTAAATTCCACGCGGACGAAGTCGCGGGCACAGCTAGTTAATAATATGAAGTGTATTATTTGTTTAATTTAACTAGATTTTGGGATTCTTAGTATAGGTACCGTATTTATTCCAGTTTTATTTCATGGCGCCAATGTATAAACTTAAAGGAATTTTAATATTCAAGCTTAGTAAAATTGAATTATGTTAACCTAAGGGTATACTTACCCTTAGGTTACTAAGCCGAACTCAATTTCCTGTACGTACTTACCTTATTTCTTTGTAAAAAAAACAAAAAGTCAATTCATTTTGTGGCTGATTTTAAAAATATAAAATAACTATAAACATAGGTACTTATAGTACCTAACATGATGAAATTGGGTCAATCGAAATAAGCCTTGATTAGGTAAAAGTAATCCGATTTTACGGTACTTAATCCACACACTAACAGTCTTATGTATTCACCAAATCATTTAGATGTTTTTTTATTTATTCCTGCTGGAAATCGTCGGCAGCCCTACAACACATTACATCCCCCCTCCTATAATCTGGGAGCAGGAAGTACTTGGGTTGATAAGATAAAACGGCAACTTTACAACTAACTGTCCACTGATACAAAAGAAACTATAAAAAAGTTGTTTTATTCTATATGCTTACTTACTTACGTGCTTTAGTGGAATACATTTCTACGAATATGCACACGATATGATATAGTTCAGACATAAGTATCATATTAAACAAATGAGCAGTATTTGTAAGACATAGCTAATGATGTAAATGATTTCTTAAAAAGTGATTTCATAAAATAATGTGGGTGTATAATAATTTCGGAGTATTAGACTAGTATAAATATTAAAACATGAAGAGAGTGAGGAATCGATTTTCGGAAATTTACTGCACGTATTTAGAGTTTAGGTTTTAGGTAGAGCGTCGCTCTGTTGTACTAGAAGTAAGTATTAAAAGTCTAATAATGTAACTACGTAACGTACTATCGGATGCTTTCGGGGTACGCCATTTTAGAAAAAAATTGCTTGCACTTGTTGCTTCACACACAGCCGCCAGGTACCAGGGTCGTTCAAGCGATTATTGCCTTAAAGGTGTAACATCGCCAGCACAGTTGATAGTACCTATGTTGTATGCTCTTCAATCACTTAACAAACACTTCGACGTTACACGTGGAGAAAGTTTAACAACCGTCCACATTTTGTCAAAGGAAATATTCAATTACAAAAGCAAATAACAAATCCCGCTAACTTTCAAAAACAGGAAAGACAATTGCGTTTTCCTTTGAAACGGGTCCTTAAATATCGCAACTAAGTGATTACAGTTGACGGGGGTCCTTTGACGCGCCGACAGAGGGGCCGCGCACGGAAGCCCCCGCTTAGACCCCGGCACCGCCGTCGCCGGGGTCCGGCCCGACCCCGCGCCCCGACGCGTAATTTGCTGCTCTACAAAAGGAAGTAAACAAAAGGTGTAGGTAGTTTAGCGTCACGGGTGATCAGATCGCTTAGATCGAGGTACATTTCAACAAAAAAGTTCAAGTTACGTTAATGTTAAAATTTGAACGATTCAGTTACTTTTTGGTAGAAACGTTTTTGATTATTCTATTGTAGTTAGTTAAAGAGATGTTTTAACGTAAAATTGTATGACATAGGTATTGATATTTTACGTTCTAAGCCATTCTAAGGTAAGTAACGTCAAAAGTAGGTAGGTACAGTAGTGGCTACACGATATGAAATTTCTATCAATTTTGTGTACTTATACCTATATGTAGTTGGTTTCATAAATATACAATATAGGTACACTATGTAAGTATATTCCAGAACTATTAGAGGTAGGTATTTCAGAAAATCACATACATTTTCGTCTTATCTTTTATGAACAAAAATAACAATGAGACCTCTTTTGTGCCTTTGTATTTGAGATGGATAAGACGAAAAGGGCTTGATCAGCGGCTGGAGCAGGATCTGGAAGCGACATACGGTCGAGATATCTATTCTATTGTTAGTTTCTGAACATATTAAACAATTCTATGAAAGTGAGTAAATGGTCCGAAAGCCAAATACCCATATCTTTTTGTAGCTATTGTATGAATGCTACGTGTGCTTTTTCTGATGTCAGGGAACATGCGAAACTGGAATAAGACTTTTAAATACAGGTACGACCTTACGTGTACCCATTTCTTATCTTATCAAACATCGATACACATTATATCGCCGTTCCGGACGAATCTGGAAAGCGGCTGTAATAAACTTATTTACTTTTCGGTTTACGAGGCAGGTTTTATATTTCATTTGTTTGGTTTACAACCTTTCTCCTCCGCGGCTCCGTGAACCATCCGCCAGTGTAACGTGACCCCCGAGCCGGTTGCAGCGCCACGCTGCGAGGGGTCATGTTGGTGTGTTTTTTTAGGGCAGGTAACTTGGTTTTATGGCAGAAAATCTATTATTTTTTCGTTGTAAAAACGATGATTTAGAGGACTGTTACTTTGTAATAACAAAGTCCGCAACAGCAGGTATTTTTGAATTAATGGTAAATAAACACGAGCCGTGTTTGCTTTCAGCTACGACATGGTACCTAGTAATATTATTGTAACATCTATGTAAGTATGTAAGTACTTACCTAAGTATGTATTTAGGCATTTACTGATTTGTAATAAAATTTAATTATGCGTATTGCGTACATAATCAATATTGTCCAGCTCTACTTGTGTACTGTAATACCTACATGAGAGACAGAAAGTTTAGAAAAGATGCCTAGTTGTAAGGGTACAGTGGGTTTATCTTTCGCTTCGTACAATCTATTGCATCTTAAATCGTGAGTAAACCGGCCGGCGCGGCCCTGGCTCAACCTTTGTATGAAGCAAAGATTTCAATCATTTACGCTTCTGTTCATTTCAATAGAATTTTCGGAAACTGAGAATTTAGCCTCGAAAATACTTTTAGCACGAAACCTCATACAATCCCGTATCATTAATCTAATCCCAAAAAAAAACTAAGGCGTGACATGACAACGTTGCTATTTGGAAACGGTTTAATTCAGCGAAAGGTCTTATGTGGAGAGCAACTAAATATGTTTAATCTACTTACTACACATCATATCTACCCTGTTCAAAAGTAAACCTTTTGTTAGTTAGATACGCTTAGATTTCCATTAACAGTTGTCAGGATGTTACGCCAATATGACTCGTAAACTTGGTGTGTGTTACGACGTTCTTGCATCGCCCCCGGCGCCATTGATGTTGTAAAAAATATTCGCAGCGAGAACAACCCGCGGGCGGAACGAGAGACTCCATCGCATAATATTATTACAACGCACATGGAACAAATTAGTTAAACCTCCCGTTAATGGAACCGATATTAAAATAAATAACTTAAATACTTGGGTGATAATGCAACTTCTTGCTATATAACGTCTTTTGGATTGTATCTTAGCTCGTGAATCTACTTAAAACTGTTAACAAAAATGATTAAATATCGAAATCAGTTCAGGAATAATGATAATGATTATCATAACAAATGATCATGATACAGTACGTTGGCTTATGCAGTGCTTATATTAGGTAGGATTTATTACAGCGGATAAAATGTTTGATAAGATATCATCGACTCGGGTACAAATGCTTATTTGTACTCAGACTAACATCTGCCCTCGCAGAATTAGAATCTGCAACCTTCAGCTAAGTATAGATATATTCGGGAACTGTCGTGAGATTGATCTAAGTAATCCTAAATTGAAGTTTCCTTCCGTCATTTAACAAACCCTAAACTAGTCATAACTCTAAATTGAGATTTCTCACAAATTCTCTCAATCCCACCACAATCCGCAATCTGTAGACATTTCAGCTTATCTATGCGACGGCCATATTTACTGCCGTCCCTAATATCATCCGCGCCAGCCGCCGGGCGGCCGCCCTCGTGCATGCTAGGCACGTAGGATCCGCCCTTATGCATAGTATTATGATTTTTTTTAATCATGGCGGACTTGGAGATTGTAAAGGGACCCTTTTCTGAAGAAAGCACGGAAAAAAGTTTTAACGATCTCAGTTGCACGGCTGAATGCAGCACTGCGCCGGTGGAGGCTTAATTTGAAGGGTTCTTGCAAAAAAGTAATGAAAATTATATCTTCGTTATCTTTAGTCTACGCTTGGGATGAGCGTATATAATACAAATAACGGTGCCTATAAAAATAAGCACAGCTGCAATGCTTCTAGCAATCGAAATATGACTGGTAGTGCATATTATATATGTATAGGTATGTACAGAATAGAATAGGATTTATTGTGAAACAATAACAATAGACGTATCTAGAGAGCAAAACACATTGAACTTAAAACAATCAACGATACCATTTATTTATGTTACAAACCAGCGAGACTCATCAACAATATAGGTACCTATAACTAACTATACTTACCTAAGTAAAGTGTGTACATGCATATACAAAATACTCATATTCCCATATTAAATATATGGTTATTACATTCGAGATATCTTTAATATTAGGTACGTGAATTTATTAAGACTTCAATTTGTCAAGCTGTGCATTCCAATGAGAACCCTTAACTTTAATAAGCCCATCATATTATCATTACTGAACCAATCTAAACTATTCACAACACCAATAACTCATTAGCATCCACACATTTATTATAATATACATTACTCTTATAAAGCATACAAGGTCCGAGCGGTGGCATTTGTCAGGCCTCTCACGCGCGGGCTTACATCGGAAAGCAATCTATTCCAGTCCCATGTGGCCGGCGCCGTGTACCGGCGGGACGCAGAGAAAGAAATAGCAGGCTCGACCTCAATGACATGACTGACATTTATGGAAGAGCCTGTTCTGTAACGTACAAAACAAGTCCCAAATACTAATTGCCTTTTTCTATACTAATATAATAAAGAGGAAAGGTTTGTTTGTTTTAATTGAATAGGCTTCAAAACGACTGGACGATTTGAGAAATTCTTTCACTGTTGGGAAGCTATACTATTCCCGAGTGACATAGGCTATAAAAAAGGGGGTACCTACGTGCGAAGCCGGGGCGGACAGCTAGTATTAGTATAAATCCACTTATCATCAGCAGTAAGTTTCTGGTACATACCTACATTCGTGGTTATTACACCTAATGCGTTATTTATACCTAATAGATTTAATACTGTAATTTCGAGAACTGTTGTTTATATATTCGTGGCCGACGGAGTTAACGACTAACACAGACGTTTTTACAGCAATACTTACGCCGTAAGCCAGTGGAAGTACCTCCGCTACACACAATCTATTATCATTTCATAGATCGGTTGTACTGTACCCGGTGTCAGTTGTGTAAGGACAAGACGCCTACTAATTACCGTCTTCCGAGAACAACGAGCGCCAGCGACTCCCGGCGGAGCCATGCCGGGCCACCTGCCTCCTGCCTCCTCACTGCTTACTAAATACACTTTTCTGACCTTATTCACACAGAGCCTCACTAACATCCTTATCAATTTAGTCCCTAGAGTAAATAAACCTATAATAAATTGGTCTAGTCTAAATACAAAAGTAGAGCAAAGTCTGTTAAGGATACAGTTTTCGGTTTTTAGTCCAGGTTTTTTCGTACTTTGTGCATAACGAGTTTGTTATGATATCAGTTGGGATCTCGCAGTTCTATGTAGGTACCTACACCGGCATGCTACGCTACAGGCAGCCGTGCATCGCGGCTGTGACGACATGGATGGATATTTATAAAATCATTGTTCGTCCAAAATATGAGCTAGAAATCACATCACGCCATTTTTCATGCCACCGCCGGCGCTGACTCGCCTTTGTTCATTGTTAGGAGATTTCATGAAATAAGCAGATCTGAGATTACAATGGCGATTGTAAGCAAGTCAGGTTATTATGAGGAGCATAATATCATACCTAGCTTGATTATAATACACGACATCCAGTAGTGTTCAGATATGGGATGTCAGTTTGAATAACATTTTAAAATTTGCTCCTGTAAGACCTACTTGTGTCGTAAATCTATTAGGTAGGTATATCTTAAATTTCATTGCATTTTAACAACATCTTGAAAGATTATCCAAGCTTGAAACTACTATATAAAAATAAAAAGATTCATTAAAAATGTAGGCCGTCGATTACCGTCTACGACCTGCCGACCTACGAACAGAAAGAGACGAGACAAAGTCACATTCACATTTAATAATTAGTGTTTGTAGACAACTAGTTAAGCCCTCCATTACGACGCGGCGACGGATCAAAACACTTAGATATAATTATACGGCATTATAAAGTAAACTTGCATTCATTTCCATAACTCTACATTTGAGCCCTACAGGGCCCCAAATGTCACGGACAGGTTTTATGTAATGAATATTAAGCAAAACATCAATCACAAACATTAAAAATAGAAATGTACATTTTAAACCCTTCCCGGCGAGCGGCAACAACCATTTTTCTCAGACAAACAACATTTACTGAAACGTGACATAATTCACGAAGTTGCTCTAACAGCGACGATAAATAATGGTCACGGGGGAGTGAGACGGACGATGGCGTACGAGTGAGAGGGACGACACAATGTCCAACTGACACACGAAGTGTGGTCTGGTATGGGTTCATGCTCCTTTGTTAGATTAGAAAAACAGGGTAGTAGGTAGTGTAACCTAGACCAATTCCGAAATAACGTTAAATAATTTAGTCTTTTCTGGAGATAAATTGACAAAAGTTTTAAACTGCTGTAATTAACCGCGCGTACCTGGCCGCATACTGCGACAATCTTTCAGACTGTTTCCAGAAAAATATTTAAGCGTTCTATTTGCGTCTAGGTCTCTTGCTGACAAAATTTACATCCCTAATGTTCTTTGTGTGTAACGTTAAGGCTACCAAGTTAAAAAATCTGGCAAAATCCTAAATAGGTATGTACGTAATCCTTTAAAAAACTTTATTTTTACTTAAAGGGTCAACGTACTTAAACTTACAATCGGTATGGAAAGTATTGTACGAGTCCAGGAAACGTAAGTACTTCCCATTCCCTTATCTCCCTACATAAAGAGACAAAGCAAATTAACACCTAGACTGTCGTGCTTTGTTCCCGGAGACAAAAGGCAAGCCGAGAGGTGGAAGAAGTGACCAATTAAGGATAACCTTTTACAGATAATGGTCAAATAATATTTGGAACCCCTTTGAGACGAAGCCGTAGCTGCGTAGTCCTAAGTAAATTGACGGCAACTAACAACGCGACGACGCTTGAAAAGTTTTTAAAATGAATGCAACATGTATAGCACCTAATAACATTTAGACTTATTAGTTCTGTTTTGATAACACAAAAAGCGCTATTCTGAATATTAATCTGCCCATTACACCTTACTTCTCTATGGACTGGTAAAAGTACAACACTACACAGCGCGATACGTGAATAAGGCATTATTTTTTTGGTAACTGCTAATTAAGTAGGTACCGGTAATTGTATTAAACAATAGCCTTTACTTAATGGTAGGTACCTAATCCTGAACTCATAATTACATCTACGGCACAAAGCCCGCTACACTATGCAGTCTACACAAAAAGCTCGCACAACTTTATAAAGCCTGTACTCGTAATAACCACGACAAAAGCTGCCGTCAATCTCGGATGAAAGAACTTTTTTCTTTACAGCTTTTTGGGATCCTGCAGGGTAGTGTTAAAACTAGAGGTGATAAAACGTAGGTAATAAATCGCGAGGTGATGTTGTGTACAATGTCGGACAGTTATACTGAAGTTGAGTGTTTCTTAGGTTAAGGATGAAATGTATCTAACAGTAAAAAGCTATTGGGCTTTACTTTGTCCATCGATATAAACATCAAGGGCTACGTATGCATTTCTGCCAAGAATATTCAATATAGTAAGAAACAAATGCGGGCGAATGTTTATTTTGTAACAACATGCGTGAAGATATCTTTAATATTGTATTATTATACATATGTATACATAGTAAAGGAAACTAGTCTTTGAATCTGATCCGATACAATTATGTTAAGGAAATATGAGTCAGCCAACCTACTTGATTTAAGACAAAATCCACCCCAACCGAGAATTATGTTAATATTAGACTCGCTCATAAAACGCCAGCTGTGTTAGGTGAATATGTTAAATCTTATCCACTGTTCAGGGAGAAGAAGTTTCATTCACACGTCAACAGAACGGGAACGGCCGAAGCCAAAGGTGAGTTACGATCAATTAATTTCCAGCAAAAGGGGAACTGCAATTGCATATCACGTTATTAATGCTCGAGTCCGTGGATGACAAGTTCTTTGTATTGTTGTTATTGTGGTCCCTTCATGTGATTACGTATAGAAATACGGAACCGTTCCTCCCCTCGCAATATTCCTCCTTTACTCATTGTACTTATACACATTTTGTGAAGATCCGTGCCCGGCATGATAGCCCACTAGTTGTGTTTCCAATTTCACCCAAAGAGGGGTGTTTTTTTACAATTTCGGATGGCGCAATTTATTTTTTTATTACAACACTACAAAGGAAAATATAAATTACCCGACTACGCCGATAACAATGACAATAAGAGATATCTGTTTTTTCCGTTCCTTCAACGTTTTGGGTACTTTTTGTAAGCTTATCTTTTAATAATAGTAATGCCTTTTCCATTGATAAACTTTAATCGGTATTAAGTTTTATTGACAATAGGTTGAGATTACAGCTATTGAAAGTTACTCCTACCGCTATTTGAGTGTATATTGTATATATGTATGCTGTCTCAGTATATCTTCCTTTCATTATAGATAACACAGCACAAGAGACGTATCTCAGTAGGGGACGGGTGCTCAAAGCGGGCACCTTAAGGGAAAGTTGAAAAATTTATGGTTTGTAACTTAGTAATATTATTAATTTCTTTACGACCAGGTGCATTATTTGATACTCTTCGATATCCGTATGTCCGTTTCCTCAAAAAAATAAAGACAAGATAATTATAAGCAATTTATGAAACCTCTACGTTTGCCCGCTTTGCCCTGGGGGGTGGCCTATAGCGGGCACGCGCTAAGGGCAAAACGGACATAGGCTATTATAAACCAAAATGGGATAGCCATAGTTAAAAAAACAATATATATCGATTAAATTATCTATTTTAATCTCTCAGCAGTATTGTGAATTCAAAACAACGATAGTGCTCGGCAGGCTTAGTCTTAATTTTGATTTTCTTTGGGTTAGGTTTAGTTTTCTTGTTTTTTTGGGTTATTAATAGTCAGCTCTTCGTTTTTATTTGTTTTAACAGCTTCAATCTAAAGAAAAAACAGCCAGTAAGTATTTTTTTTTAAGTAGGTAAGTACTTAATACTTACAAAAAAAATACATTGACTGTTTTTCATAGATCGGGCAGTGCCCGCATTGCCCTGACCACTTTGCCTTTCTTGACATTTAAAATATGCCAGCTAATCAAAATTATAAATGTTACCAAACGTGGAGGTTAAAGCAACAGTTTTGCGACCTGATAAGTAAGTAACAACTAACATGCTTTGATATTAGTATTGCAAGCTTAAAAAGTGAGAGAACACACGAAACATATGTTAAAATATTTTACAAAAAGCAGCTAAAAACATTTTTTTGGCGTAGCTTATAACAGCATGCTCGCAGATGAGAAGGACGAATGACGCGAGTTGCGCGAGCGGCGCGGAATACTGTCGCAATTAACGAACATGTTCTTATTTAAAACGGCAATATTACGAGCAGTGCCCGCTTTGGGAACGGTGCCCGCTTTGAGCACCCGTCCCCTACATCAGAGGAGTAGACAAAGGCCTTTTCAACAGCTCGCCGCTGAACACTGTCTTAACTAGGTGAGTAGCGCGCCGAGACCCAGCAGCCTATAGCCTGCAGCCTGCAGCCTGCAGCCTGCAGCCTGCAGCCCGCAGCCCGCAGCCCGCAGCACACAGAACCTGAAGACATCTATTACCATGTTTGATACATGCGACCTCCACGACCATTAAACATTTTTTACTTATATTAAGTACTTAAATCAAATATTTGAATCACCATGGCTCAGCATGATGTTTCACCCAGATGTTTTTTAATGTTTTTATTCAATTTGAAGTTACCTACTTACTAAACAAAAAAAAACTATACCTACTTACTAGGTACCTACAAGTAGGTAGGTATACATACAATGCAAAAACCAATACAAAAAATGGTGATACCATGTCCCCAGTCGGATTTCCTTCCAAAGTAAAAGCATGTGGTTATAACGAGTGCATCTAAGAATTACGAAGATAAAACTCTGTGTTTTTTTAACTTTCTTTGTATTTATAACCAACTTCGACTGGCTTGGTACTTACTAAAGTTTTTTGCCAATGTTACTGTTGGAAATACATAATAACACGGCAATATAAATCATAGCTAATGGTTAATGCATTCCCGTAGCGAATGCAATCGGCTCGCCGGCTCATATCCGATGCAGATAACGTCAGTTTTTGCTGCACACACTGATGTGCAGTTAGAGGGAATGCTATTATGCTGCTTATCATAAAATTTTAATAATCAAAAGTATCTACTTATTCATGCTATTTTTTGTTTGCTACAAGAACTTGGTCGAGATTTCCATTTCAACAAAAAAGTAGGCTTAGTTAACATGACACACGTAGATACTTTTTCTCGCATTGCACTAAACTAGGCATTCAAATGTTCTAGACACCGCCCGCATCTATAACATTTACTGATGTCTAAGTAGGTACCTATGTAGTATTTCGCCCTAGCTTACCTTCAGAGCCGACGCAAAGGGCATCTGTCCCTTTCCAACTAGTCTAGTATAAGGGAGAGAAATCGCCCGTGATAGTAGTTTAGCCTCAGCCGTCAGCTGTTTTTGGCAGGCGCGATGGAAAATGAATCGATATCTGACGTTCCTATTAATATTGGCACGTCTCGCCCCGACGCAGCTGCGGATTCACAAACTCTACTACATTTACAAACAGAGAAAAAATAAAGATTTCCCGACTTTTCAAATTGGATTCATATTTGTATGCACATATCGAGATAGTATCGAATAAGTCGCGAACGATTTGAAATTACTTACTTGCAAATTGCAATCCTATCGTCGACAAAAACAAATTTTGTCATGTCAATATCATTTTACTTTTGACGTCTAATAGATGAAATAACGCCGATCGACAAGCTTTCGTGCGTGACGAAAGTGGTCATCATAAGCTCGCTGGTCTATAAGATAACAATCCTCACTACCGTGACACAATACGTGTAGGTATGTATATATAATAATATTATGATACGTAAGAAAGCAGATAATTCCAAAATATCTCTATAGGTACCTTAATTTTTGTTTGCTTATGTTTCCAAAAAAAATATTTGTATTTCCTAAGCCAGAAATTTAAATAAATAATTTCGGTTGGTATTGGAAATGTAGATTGTAATATACCTCTCCAATCAAAACCTCATCCCTCACAGCTAACGGCGCGATTTTGTTATTTTTCCGCGGCTATTTCGATAATATAATAGGCTATTTCGCGATAGCCCTCCCCGCCCCCCACAATCGGCAAAGATCGGCAATACTCGGCAACGTTCGGCGACTCTCGGCTATCCTCGGCGACACTCGTGTAACTGCTGTAATTGTTTTTTCATAAGTGGAGGCAATCGGGTTAGGTGGCTAGGATGAAAAACCTATTTTCTCTGTCGCCGGTTCTAATAACCCAACCAACCAACCCAGTTAATAATTAACAATTTCCTTCGTTTAATTCTGTACATTTCTAATGCAAAGTGAATAAGTAGGTAAGTACGTATAGTTAGATACACCATCAACAGCAGGGTTGTATCGTAGCCACGTACTTACATAAGTAAATATATTTGTTTGTTACAAATCATGTACTTAATATAAATTGCAGATGCAATGCAATTTATTTAGTGACCATAGATATGCTTATTATTAAAATAATTAAAAGCAACATTACAGACTACTTTAGTAGAATAAAGCTAGCAAACACCATAAGTACGAACATATACGTAATATATATAATTATGTACTTATAGGTAGCTACGAACACTACCTACGTACATTGTAATATTGCTCTCACGATTATTACCCATTTCCACTAGACGTAATTACAAAATTCTAAACTTACAATAAAGTAGAAAATATCCCATAGCGAACCCATAAAGCGTTTGACTAAGTGCTGTAAAAGTGCAGTAAAGCATTATACTCGTTACCAATCAATTCTCAACCCTACGCCTCTAGTAATAAGAGACCCTTGTACTACAATGCCAAGTCATTCTGTGAACTGACGATCGATTGTGAATCTTATGGCGTTGGTGATAAGGTGTCGCCGTGGGGTGGTGGTTAATTGTTGCGGGGTTGGTTCGGTCCACTTGAGCCTCTAATGACGCATTGTGAGCACCCGTTTCACTCAAATAGTGATTTGAACAGTTTTATAGGCCTTTGAGCCGGTTCCGTGTTGCACTGTATATACACACTGCACTCCGCCGCGCCGGGTACCGACTACGACCAGTCGAGAAGGGTCGTGATTTATTTACGCTTCTATCCGGTACAATACGTCATGGTGGATAAACTTCTAGGAAGGTGAAATTTAGCATTAGACTGCAAGAATACTGACAAACAAACAGTTTTTCATTTATCATTTTATTAGGTAGGTACTTGCAAATAAGTACTTAAATAAATAAATTATTACAAATATTGACGCTGCTGTTGTTGAGTTACAAATTAGTATTTAAGTTGTTACCGTTCTACCTTTATGAGGGAGAGGGTTATAAAAATAAAGATGTAGAATTATAATTAAAGGTCTATTTATTCTTAGAAAATACTGATCTAGGTTGTTTCCTTACTTTAAGTAGTATTATAGCTGACATACAAACAGTATTTATAAGAATTGCCAGATAAGCTCAGGGGTATATGGGTTATCTTGGAGCTTTAGAATTTAGAATAAGGAATATAGTTTAAGTATTATTGGGCGCCACAAGCGATTTAAAAAAGAATAACCTCATACAGCGCTTGTCTGGATGAGGGATAGAAATTAAATAGAGGGTGAAACACTTCCCTGCGGAGTCCTCGAAGGAAAGTCTTGTACTTGGAACCAACACGAAGAGAAGGAACCAAGAAAGCCACGGAGTCAAAAGAAGCCGGTGAATAAAGAAACCCGAAGAATATAGAAGCCGGAAAATATAGAAAGCCGGTGCATCAAGAAAGCCGTAGTAAAGAAGAAACGGTAGAATAAAGAAGCCCTTCCTGTAAAAGAAAGGATAATGTTTATACGATGATCAGAAATAACAAGATAAATAAGAAGGTGGGACCAGCCTCAGCCAGATACGTACGTCGGGGGATGCGTGAATACCACAGAGGTGCCTTTGCACGCCAACAGCCCGGAACGAGGGCTTCCAATAAAAATAAAGTGGTCCACCTAAAACCAAAATAACGAAGTTAAATACAGAATTCATCTGACTATTGTGCAAGAGAGAAACAGGGATTACTCACCGATGGGCCAGCGCAAAGGATGTTCCAAAGGGAACCAAAAGTCCTACGCCGACAGCCAGGTGACAATTATAACCTCTCTTTCGACACAAAGTCACAATCCTGCAAAAATAAACAATAAAGAAGGACAAGCGTTACCGTGAACGAGACAAAGCATGTCATAGAAGACTTACCCATAACCAACGATAACATCGTAATAAAACTGGGATCGGCTGCGCTAGAGGAGCAATAGCTCAGAACAAAATGGCCGAATGACACGGGTCTTCGATGACGTCTCGCGTGACCACGCCCATCCATAGACACGAGTGTTGCCACTATTACTCAATATTAGGGCAGGCCTACAATGACTATAATACACGAGTGCTAAATAAAAAAAAGTTGTAACAAAGTAAGTAAGTACATAACTTTACTACATACATAACTTTATTTTATACATTGCTGTTAAAGACAACATTCCAGTTACTTGCCTTTTAAATATAAAGTAAGGTTCCCCAAGATTTTTTTATTCGTTACAACGGTATAAGAGAAAGACACATTTGCATTAGGTGTTTAATTAATTATGCTAAACACAACCTTAGCAACCCATTAATTCAGTCAAAAAACTTTAAACAGATAGGCACTTATTATTCGAACTTCAACATTATTAGAATATTTACCAAATACACATTTTCACTTCCCACGGAACCCCACAGCTAAAACCAATTTAGGTGCAGTCCGTACAAAATTGGGGTTCCTTTGTCCCTTGAGCCTATTAAATGTTTTTTGTCAGTTCTCTTTCTGCAAGATTTCATTGGAAATAAATGCGTATTCTAGTAAAAAGGTAATAAATAAAACGGTCATATTTATGAGTAATGCAGCTGGGTGCAGCCCGCGGTGCATTAGATGCAGCGAGTTGCATACAAATGGAGGAGTATTGCGTTTCTTGCGTGCATTTCTTCGCTGATGACATCGCGGCGGCAGGTGTGCAAATCATTGTCATGCCATTACATCTCAGAATTGTGCCTATTTGTAGGAATATCTCTTGCTTAGAAAATAAAAGGAACAAATATGAAACACGGACTAATAGTTCTCTCCAGATTATTTGTTAATAATCTGGAGGTCCCGAGTTCGAATCTTGTGAGGCGTTCATGTTATAAGTACAAATGCACTTCGCGATTCACAGATGTCTTGTGGTATGTGTTATAAAATGTAAAATTTAATAAGTAGACCGTACTACTACTTTTATAATTATATTGTTAAGCTGTGACGAACCGAACGAAACCTTCACAGGTGTTTCTCGTAATAATACTGGCTTAATAGAATATTTAAAACATTTAAAAGCATGGATGAAAAAAAACAATACAAGGTTCACCACTTTTGAAATAGGGTTTGAATGAAGAAGTAATAGAAGATATTTTTAAAAGCCTTACTTAGGTCTAAAAAAAATTGTTAGACAATAGTCTTAATTTATTGACTTACAACGTCCTTTTTTTTATTATAAGTATACTTACATCTTCTAATCTGAGGTTTATTTAAAACGAGTAGCACGTATAGTCAAGAACAACAATATGTATAATATCCGTTGGATATCTGATTAACATCAAGACAGTATATCACAACTGACACTTCAAGAAATAGAAGCCAAGGCCAAAGATTACAATATACATACTTAGTATACATTTTAATTTTTAACTCATAAGTATTCAATGTTATGTATTATGTCGGTAACCCTTTTTTAAATAAATGATCTAGGTACCTACTCCTGATATATACTCCAAACGTCCCGCCCCTGACGTTTGACTGTCGCGCGTGTGTTTGACAGCTGTCAAGTCGCGGCGCGCTGTCACGGACACTCCTCGCCGCGACCGCAGAGATAGATTGGATTCTCTAGGTCTACCAAAATTGAACGTTATGAAATGTAATATTCCCACGAGTGTCATTTACAAAATAGATGCAGAAATCTACTTGTCGTTGTTGCATAGTTGTTGAAATGAATTAATAAAGTATGTACTTATACCACCTACTTCACATTAAAACTCTCCTGCTAAGTTTTCTTAGAGTTAAAGTCCACTTACTGTTATCCACAAAAAAATCTTATATACGTATACTTTTCTTCATAGTACGTAACGTATCTCGTTAAAAAAATTAACAAACGCACATAATATTAATATTTTGACAGTATCGTGCTAATTAAGTACCCACTTTTATTTTTGTAATTATCAAGAACAAAGGTCGAAGAGGAATCGAAGGTATCTATTACAAGAGTTTTAAATAATAGGTAGAATTTATTCCAAGAATTCCAGATTATGTTAAAAGCTTACGAGTTAGTTATGTGATGTAATGCTTACTGAGCAAAACTACCCAGAAAGAGACGTCTTATTCGATTCAGTCCTATAGGTAGACAACGTTTGAGTGAATCCTATTGCAGCCTTATTTTTATATAAAATTTACTGCATTCCCAGATTTCACCCATAAATTCTGTTCTGTTCAAATATAACATATGTAACCTAAGCCTGGTGTCCGTTTTAGGATCTCACAATCTATTGCGCATTATAAGCGTGTTTGTCCGTCGGTCTGTCGGTCTGTCGGTCTGTCGGCAGCAGGAGCGCCGTGACAGCGGGTCTCCTTTCAACAGAACAAAGGCCGCAATGCTCTTTGTGTGGCTTCTGAAACGCAACACAACGACCTAGTTCCCCGACTCCCCGTACAACCACAAGCGCAAGAAACGCTGCTGTTGTTATTTTAGAAGACTTGAACCAAACCACTTTATTCAGAAATGGGGTAGACGAAATCTCAAGGGACTGGATTTGATGGAATAATTATTATTGACAGTCTTGCCCAGTCATCTAAATAGTGCTAAGGTTCATTGTAAAGTTCACTACGTTGAAAGGTTTCTAACTAATTTTTGTATTTTTTTTTTAACTTTAAATATTACCTATCAATTGGAATGAAACAACTATTAACGGATTTAACTCGCGTTTTTTTATTTTATTTTAATTGCTTTAGCGTTAGACTATTGTCAGCTCAGTCGTGCTACGATTATGGAAACTGTAAAGAATCCGAAACGTCAGCAAATAAAATAAAAATACGCGAGTTAAATCCGTTAATAGTTGTTTCATTCCAATGTGTAATAACCGCGAAGGCATCATAAATTATTATATTACCTATAAAATCAATAAGAGTTGCTAAAACTTGATAAAGTTTTTGAAAATTTTGTTATGCTTTCGGTTTTAATCGTGAACATATAACAACTTACCCAACTTTAATTACCTTAATTTTTATTCCAATATGTAAGAACCGAGAAAATATAATAATCTGTATCTATTTTTGAGGCGCGGCGCCGCGGCGTAGCAATTTAATTGACACGTTGACATCTACCCGACATTTAACTTTAATATCATGGTGATTGATCCAATAAATAACTAGCAGAGGGTGCGACCGACAGACCGACAGACCGACGAGACCATCAGGCGGACCCGACAACATCATAATGTTATTTTAATGGCACTCATTAAAAAGCTGTTTATAATTCGAAGACACGACGTCACGCTTATTAAGATCCTCTATATATATCAAATATATGACTCCTACTATCAAGAAAGCCTTCTGTTCTACAGTAGAATGCACCGTGTTCTCTTTCTCAGATTATTTATTCTTTGCTCTTGTTTAGTATTGTTTTTTTCGATT
This sequence comes from Polylopha cassiicola, assembly GCA_038024825.1. Lineage (NCBI taxonomy): Eukaryota > Metazoa > Arthropoda > Insecta > Lepidoptera > Tortricidae > Polylopha > Polylopha cassiicola. The sequence goes on from CP149061.1 coordinate 10,640,860, forward strand.
CGGCTTCGCTAATCAGTTGGTTCGGTGACGTCGTGTATTGTTTGATTGTGCGCGGACCGCAACGCTAGCACTACTAGCAATTATTACCGTTTTGTACGTCGTGAACAAAAACTGCAAAACCTTTATGAGAACCGAACAAAGGGCTTTCAAAAACACCTGAAATATTAAACGCGGGAGCAAATCGAATGTCATTAAAAACACAATCACGAGGACTCGAGAACGATTACAATGGCGCGTAATTAAAAATGGCCGACGCCGAGGAAAGCCGAGTCGTGTCGAGGGACGCCGAGAGCGGTTGCCATATTTACCGATATACTTAAGAGCTGTGATCGTCGATTGTTCCTACAGTACCTAGTTGTTTAAGGGCGTTATAGAAGTTGCCAAGACAACGGGGCGCCGTGTCCTATTTATTTACCACACCAGCAGGGCAGCCCCTGATTTCATCTAGAAGGGGATTTCAAAGATCTGTGATATTTCTTTTATTCCCACGGGATTATATTATTCACCATATTTCTTACAACTGCCATATTAATTAAGTTATTGCCTTGCTATGCTTGTCGGGCATTTGAAATATCTCGTGCCTTCATATTATTATTCAGGATACTTATTCATAATGGTACATAACTTACCTAAGTCCACTCGAACGGCATTCCCAACCAGCAAAATAGTCGTATAAGCAAGGCTTTTTACAGCTAACGATCGAGAAATAGTAGTAAAAAGGAGTTAAAAATGCCAAATCATTGTATAAAAGATCTAGACTCAACTATTTAGCATTTTCTCATTTTGGCTGGTTAACTCTGTCGACTAAACGTTCACTCCACATGTTTATACAGCGTTTATTCCATTATTGTATAATGGTACCAAGCTTCGCTTTTATACAACGGTAAGTTCTAAATTGACTGTATAAATGCTTCGTATTTTCTAAATAGCTACAAGAGGCGTCTTTACAGCACTGTCCTTCGACATAATTCCTGAGCTAGCATTATAATGTTAAAAAAGCTGCTCATATGACAAAATAGCTTCTCAGTAACTCTTATAGTACTAAGTGTAGTATAAAAAATATCGATTCTCTATTACAGCACTTGTCGCGAGAAAGATTTTAAAGTGATTGTTATAACACCTACAGCAATTCAAATGCACTTTTAGGGCCACCATGCAGCAAAAAGTAACATAAATGATCTTTGAAATCTTTTACAACACCAAATTCTAATTACATCTGTTTAATACGTATCGTGCTGAGGCTCACATATTCTAGAAAATGGATTATGAACAGTGGAAGAAACTCAAAAGAAGATGTGTGATGATATAAAAATGAAACAGTACTTAGGTACTTTGTTTACAAACACTGCGGATTTATCATATGCAATATTGATAGTAATGGCGTCGGTATAGTAATGTAAATGTGATATATTTTCTATTTTTCAACTAAAGGATGAGTAAAGGTCGTAAGATGGCAAACGTTTTTCTATAATGGCGAAATAACTCCTTTTAATATTTTATTTTTTTAAATGATTTTACAATAACACAAAAATAAGGAGACCCATTAAAATTTTAACTAGAAATATAAGGTAGTTAATCGACAAATAAAATTTCGCATTGAAATTTGGTATCTTACATCAATGATAGCTAACACCGAAAACCAATTATTTTAAAGAACATATTATAATATGGCTACCATTCAATAGTTGTTAAGAAAAAAAAAATAATCACCCGTGCATCACGCCGCAAAGAGCTGGAATACTTAGTGCTATAAAGCTCGCTTTTTTGCGATTAGTCCACTAAATAGCTGAGTAAATGCGATGCAGTAGCTGTCACAGCACTATTAAGTCGAGTAAAAGCAACTTTATTGCATTCAACCGACATATAAGTCGATTAAAGGTGAAATTATCGCTATTATAGTATTAATAGTGCCGTATGTCGCTTTTTCTCGACTTTTAAGGCATTATTTGGGTCCTAACTCAACTATTTTACGACAGTTATAGCATTTTAAGCTGAGTAAAATGTGCCCTTTTCGGGTCGAGTAAACGTTTCCAGATCTATTTCTCGACAGTTTAAAGTACCTTTTCTCAGCTTTAAGTGGAAATAAAAACGTGCTCTCAACTGTCATACGACTTATATTTGCTACTTGGGTTAAATCCATCTTTGCCTAAAAGGAAACAGTAGTTCCACAAGCCACTCGTCCTCGCTCTTTATCTATAATATTAAGTTGTGAACCGGTGCTCAACCCTACCTTTTAAGAATGATGAGCAATACAACCTAAAAGGCATTTTAAATCCATTTTCTTTGGAGTCTAAGTACTCTCAGATACCTAAACAACTTCTTTGTCGATGGGCCTTGTCTGAAACAATGCGATGACGTCATCCACCCACACACACACAACAGCCTAGCTTATACTCATTGAAAATAGAAGTGGTCTTTTGTCCCAAAACGAAAGCCAATGTTGCCGCATTTGGCCGCGGATCTGTGGTTATTTACAGCCTTTGAGGAATTAGGTTACTGGTGGGTCAGATAGAACAGGCTGAATAGGATGGTTATTTACGACTTGCAGCTTTAAGGCTGCGTAAGTAGGTCGAAGCTTAACATGGAGTGAATCTTTTATAAGTTACTGTTCGTTATGTATAATTATATATAGGTACCTTAATAGTCCACAGAAATAGAGGTTACAGTGTTGTGGCATTAGCGTGTGTGGCAAAATCAATAACAAGACTAAATGAAAGTCAACTATATTAAAATAAAAAGAAAGTTCGCAGTAAAACATAAACTACACCGCGCCGTTGTTAGCATTAAAAACTCAAGTGTGATACGCTTTTTGTAACATGAAAATAAATAATCAAAACGAATTGAATTACCTTAAAATATTATTTATCAGATTCCTACTGACAGTGTAATACAATATCAAGCCGAAGACGCAAAATTGTAAATTTCATTTAAGATTATATTTCATCTCCGCCTCCTGGACTCCCTTTGCTTTTTAACTTATAGAAAGAAAAAAAAGGGGCGAGTCAGACCTGCTGTTGAAGGGTTCTCCGCTATCGGATTAATTGGGACAATGTTATACACTTATTAGCGTGTCCAGTTTATACACAGATTAAATAATAATTAACTATACACTACACGTCACGTTGCACAACACCAACTGTCGAAATTCATCATGAGTGCATTTGTATTGCAAATATGTCAATTGCATGTTACTTACCTGCTATGTCAGTAATGATAACGGAAATTAATTACGTTTCCAGTGCAAATGTTTGGATAATCATTGTTTCAAATTCATAATACAGGTATGCTTTTTCAATATTTCGGTCACTACCTACTCGTATATTATTTAAGTGCGTAAATCTGGACGTATGAAATATATTTGTCTTAGAGCAGAACAAGCCTGATCGTCGGCTTATCCTTTATCGATGCGTTCGCGTTATTTTTGTTAAGTTTACGAGATTTCATACAGTTCGTCGATAAAAGCGAATTTTATCCCGTGAATAAGCGACATCGCGTGTCAGTGTAAACAGCTCTCGCTGACCCGTTTCGGTCACGGAATCCTAAAATAGCTTTCGATAAAGCTGAACGACATTTAAGACAACTTTTAATCAAGTAATGGAGGAAGGTTCAAATTAACGTCTTTTTTAGACGGTCCATTATTAATGACTTCTTATTAACGGAAATGCCTTCCGGGGCTTTTTGTGAAAAGCTCGTGTTCCCGAAGCTCTGCTATAATTAACGATATTAATTTATAACAAGTGTCTCTATTATTACAGATTTAATTTGGTTACCTACTTCGATCGTACTCGCAAAACTCTTTCTTTTTAGGTTCGTAAAAATTATATAATTCTTCGGTTGTGTTTAGAAAACGTAACAATAGGGTATTTGACATGTTTTTAAAATCCATTTTATATTATGTAGTAGAGTCTAAGGAACCCAGCAAAAGTTGTTTTTTTTTAAATCTGGTATGTATTAGCTGAAAAACATCGAATTAAAAATTCAATATTTAAATAGTGTGCCAAAACGCTACTTTGACAATATGGCGCCGCAATGAGGTCGGTGACGTCACATGCCTGTTTGACAACTAGGCGCAACACAACTAGGTAAACAAAGTTTACGGGCATGTGACGTCACGAAAAACTCGGCCCAGCAGGAGCGTTTTGTGTCACGTGACGAACGTTTAAAAAATGTAATTTTTATTTAAGGATTTTTAAATAAATCAATCATTATTTTCAACTTACGTTAATGAATAATCATTTTTTAACTCTTAATTTATACTGTTAACAGTAATTTACACTTTATTTTTCGCATTGTCAAAAAGCCTATTCAAACATCGTGATTAAACTCGTTAATTTTATCATGACTCGGTCGTCCATCTAGTTATGTATTACTAGCTTTCGACAAAAAATACCTACCTAGTTACTTATATATAATTGTAGTGATCACATCCATTAAGGCAAATGTCACTCAACTCACATACACCGGCGAAGATTGTATGAGCGATGAAAGACGCCGCCCGCATTCGACGCGTCGCCATACAAACGTCACCGTGACGTCCGTCGTACATACAGGTACATATAGATATATTATATGTTGCTGGAGCTAATAAGAGAATATCTAAAATACATTTAAACGATAATTTCAGGAGAGATCGCCAATATAAAAACTGTATGTAGGTACTACGTTTGCAATTAATCATTTAAGTATCCCTACTAATATTATAAATGCGAAAGTAACTCTGTCTGTCTGTCTGTCTGTCTGTTACGCTTTCACGCTAAAACTACTGGACCGATTTTAGTGAAATTTGGTACAAAGAAAGTCTAGAGCCTGAGAAAGGACATAGGCTACTTTTTAACCGACTGCAAAAAAGGAGGAGTTCCACGCGGACGAAGTCGCGGGCAGAAGTTAGTTATTTATAAATGTCTGAGTAGGTAAGTGTTCTAATTTCTTTATTCCATTTCAACCAGGATAAGGTTCTGGCTCTTAATCGCGATTGTATCTCGGTAGGAGCACAAAAAAAGGCCAGATTAAGCACATTTATTTTAACTGTCTCTTTATATTATCAATATCAAACAGATAATTTCTCATTGAATTTATTTTCCGAGAAGGAAAACGATAAAAATACCTCCGGCAATGTAAAGGTCCAAAAGTTTTTAAATAAAGATCATTCATTAAAATGAAATAAATACCTTCAAAGGCGGAAAGGTTCCTTTGACGATCAAAAAGAAGTCTCAGCAAGGAGCTTTTTAAGTTTCACAATTAGCATATTTTCGTAAGTAGGGAACATGTTTTAATAATAAAAATCGTTATAAAATGTGTTCAGTTTACTTTAATAACGGGCACTTATTGACGTCGAAATTTGAAATCACTTCAGAGGACATAACTTTGATTTTATTTAACTAGCATAACAATCTTGCCGAGTCAAATTGAACAAGACGTAAGAACATTAGTGAAGTATATATTGAAGTACATATATATATATATATATATTTGCAGGTTAGTCTTATTATTAACTAGATTGTATCAGACTAGATTACTAGATTGTTCATTGGAAAGAGGCCTCCCCTGTCGGCGTCCGTCCAGCGGATTCCAGTGACTTTCTAAAGAAAGGTTTTAGCGAGTAATATAATAGTAGGTTCCTATATTTAGGTGAACACGAAAACATCAAAGTTCTTTGTCAAAGGCAAGTTTATTTTGTAATTATAAGGAATAATAGGTACTTATTAAAAAGTTCACATAAAGAATAAATAAAGTACCTATTACAAAGGATTTAATTCAACAAACTAACGAGTTTCCAATAAGTATTTGTTATTGAATGCCTATTGAAATCCCATCGAAGTGAGTAAGAACAAAGGAATTAGTAATAGCTTTGTATTGAGCTAACATTATAACCTGAAACCTCCCAAGTTAGGTCTTATCGAGTCTGCCGAGTTTGCAGTACTTACTGCTCGCCTTGTATTGCGGGTTCAGGGAATATAATACAATGGAAATAATAATACTATGTCTCTATACTTAGAATTAGCTACAAAGTATTAAGTATTAGTTAGAAGATTTCTCCCATCTGACCTATTAAAAAGTCAAATAAAGCGATATTCCACCCTTACATTAATGACAACATATAATAATTAATCAATCCTATTATGAAAGTAAAACTTTTGCCGGCGCTGCAAAATACATAAATAGTTACTACTTAACGATATTCAGCTATGATTTTTTTTAGATAGGTACATATTTAAAAAAAAATTATATTAACTTTTATATTAGTGGTCCCGGCAGACGTCCTGCCTGGCAAAGTAATATTGACAGCTGCCATTGAGATGGTTGGTAGGTACTACGATAATATTTACGTTTTTTTTTCTAAAACTTTTTTCCTGTATAAGAACCAACTGCTGATCATAACAAACGCAACATGATGCCGTGACCAAGGGAAATGGGATTCATTTTTATACATACCTATGTTCATATATTGTAATTTACCTGTTTCAAGAATTCTTCTATTAAGGTAAATTAGTGGAAGGAACTCTAATTTTTCAGCGTGACGTTATCGAGCAAGCGGCACGTGTGTGTCAGGGACTAGGTACACGACACGGCGCCGCGGCGGTGACGTCTGTTTGTCTATCTGTTAGGTACGAGTAGGTACAGCCTCACGCTATTTACATGGCTTCTAGGGAAATCGGTAAATATGTAGTTGTTTTCGACAATGTTTTTCTAGTTTTGGATCAAGAATTTTGTTTAAATTTTTTTTTATTACCTACTTAAACCTACAGCTATTTACCTACTTATATTCATTATCTACCAATTTTTATGTTTATATATGGCTATTTATTTTTATAATTACATTGTTTTATAAATACAAGTGATGATGTTAAAAAGGTCTTTAAAATTATTGGCCAGCCCTAAAATCCCAATCAGAGATAAAAACCTATATACTAGGTAGTATAAATAAAGAATTCTACATTGCGCTGTGAGCCTCATCTGTCATATTTCTAAGGACGTTAATGTCAAAGAAATGCCAAAATAAGTACCTATACCCTAGTCTCTGGCTGTCTCCGTTGGTCTCTGGCGTGCGCGACCCGCCGCCGCCCCGGCCGAGACCCGCCCACGCCCTAAGCCTCTTATCGCCTACGCAGACACTACTCAAATGTTTACTCAAATCACAATAGATTGCGTACATACAATTTCATCGTAACTTGGAATAAGTCCTAACAAATAACATTTATCATGTGGCTAAGCTCTCCACAGGTTTCAATTTAATCTGTATTTATTATTTGAGAGGCTAAATAGATGTCAGACTTCGTTTATCTTTTTGCATAGTTTTAAATTACGATTGATGACCAAGAGAATCCGAATCCGAGAATATTCTGCTGAATAAATAAACATGTGTACCTACATACGTACTATATACAGAAGTAGGTACTTATCACATGTTGTATGTTGTACTTCCTTACACTTATTGCGAATTTTCGATTCTGGCGCACAATTCCATTTCACCCGGAGGGTTTGCTTACCATACTGTATTTGTTTACTAAGTCTTACGTTGTTAGATTACGTATCTATAATATAAAGCTATTGCAATCTAATCGTATCCCATCTGCCGACTAGTGCCGCCAGCACGGATGCGCGCGATCAGCGCCCTGCAGAGGATCAAACGGATCAGCGCACGCGCCGCGGCCCCTCCTCCCGGCGCGCACCCGGCGCCGGAGCAGAGGCCGGAGCAGGGACCGGGGCCGGGGCCGGGGCAGGGACCGGGGCCGGAGCAGGGACCGGGGCCGGGGACTCTGTGAATTATGCCTGGGAAGTGTCGAGGTCCCTCTGCTGCCCACCACGGGATAGTTATTACGTTGGATTGGCTGCCGGAGCAATGCACCGTGCATCACGGTGCATCCTATACAGGCGTGATTCAGTTGTGAAGTGTTTTAATAATATTTCGAAGCCGCAGTCTCTTCACTCTTGACAGTGGAAAGCTATGTGGTACCTACGTCTGAATCTATAAGCAGTGTAGGTAATTTATTATTACTCTTTGTTACTAAGTATTTATAGTTATTAGGTATGTGATATACGTTAGTCTATGAGATACGATACGATAGATGTCAATTTAAAACACGATTTAAATTTAGACGTACTTACCTAACGTCTACTTACATTTAATTCAGATCACTAGGTACCTACATATGTTTGATAAGATGTCATTAAGAATCATCGTGGCTGTCATGGCGGTCGCTATTATATATAGTGTCCTGCTTATTTCTGCAGCGTTCTTTCAGTTGACTTGTTAAATTCCGTATGACATTTTATAATATACTCAAGTACAATAACGAATTTTATTTTCTCATTCCCAAGAGTAATTTTAAACCCATTCGGGCCATAAATTTAAAAATGTATAAACATACCTGACATTTATAAAGCTAAAAGTTGACAAAAGGTCTGAACACCCAAGTTTTGAGTGACAGCACATTCTCGTTCTTTAATCTTGTATTGAAGAAATGTTATTTTGTATGGCGACATTAACGCTTTCTGCCATACAAGTCATACAACACTCACAATGCACTTCTGAATGCGTCACCTTGTATTTGGTGAGGATTACTAAGTACAGCCAGCAACATTGTAAACCTAAAACATAAACACGCTCTTATGTCTGTCGCAATAGAGTAGAGAGTCAGTTATCGGAGCATTGAGAGATTACTCCAAAATTATGTTCAATTTATACTGTGACAGGTCTTATCTTCGATGTAAAGGGTGGTACTATAGATATGAAGGCAGCAGCTGTCGATGTAGATTTCTACCATTTATTAAAACGAGATGGATTAAATTTTGTTGAATGAATTGTTGTCCCCTAAAATTTGATAATTTTAAGTAGTAAATCGTGTTAGTACCTATGTATTTCTCTGCGAAAAAATACCTCGTTGTGGTGTGAGATCCTAGTGCTGTTAGCGCTTACTTATTTTCTCAAGAATAATAATTATGTACTTAAGTAAGTAGTTACTTATAGCACTTATAAAGTAGATACCTAATGCACAAAAAATATTGGGAAAAAATTCAACATAGGTACTTACAAGTTTCTAGTGCTCTCTAAAACTAAGAAGTTTTATTAAAAGTAGAAATAATGTCCACAATAAAATCGAAGCCAGACGCACTAGACGACCTCTATTATAATACAATGTTTTCACAGAAATAACAATACATGTTCGGTTTATGACGATGTCACAAATTTTATTTTCTTATTGAAAAGCAATAACAAAGTTGAAAATATTTGTGACACTTTTATAACATTATTTTGTTGACGTATTTTTATTATTATTTTGATTACACGGCATTTGATTGTCTGCATGGTCTTTAATCTAGTAGTAGGATCAACTGACATCAGTTGTTACCTACTTATGAAACGCAATAAAACAAAATTTGATGATTTAATAAAATGAGACATTTTATCAAAATCTGCAAAGGTTAGTGTATTTATATACCTACTTATATAAGTTTTTGCCTGTATAAAAACACTAACCTTTGCAGATTTTGATAAGCTTAAAAATAAAAGCTAAGCCCAGACAACCTAACCACCTAAATCTGTCTTTAAAAGTTACTGCTGATGTTAATACAAAAAAAATGTATTCGGCATAAAATATGACTTGATCAGCAGTGTAGTTCAACATACTTACACAAAATCAAATATTAAAGTGTTCTTACCTAAATCTGACTTGAGCATCGAAGACCACGACAATAAAAATAAAGGTTACTTATGATGATGATGTTCCCGACTGGAGTTTAATGGCGAGCAGGATATCATACATATTCAGCAAATCTATACAAACATAAAGTACTAAAAGTACGCAGCGGGTGTTCGGCTGTGAACACCCGCCCTACTTGTCCTCGGACAGGGCTGCCAACACCTAAATAGCTAAGCCCGGACAAAGCATTCCAAAAATTCAGACATTCTATTTGCCCGCTACATTCATAAAAAATACCTTAATTAAAAAAAAATACTTTTATGAGAAGAATTTATAAGACAGACGATTTAAAAAATAACACGCAGCGCTCTTTTTTTAGTCGGGGCTTACTGAAATTGAATGGGTTCTTAACTCAGGTTAATATAATTATATTTTGCCTAATTTTTTAAATCCGGGGACACCTGGACAAGCGGCAGCCCTGTCCTCTGAACTAACCTAGATATGACGTCACAACCAAAAATACAGCCGAGGTCAGAGAGGTCGAGTCAGCTGCAGCCAGACAAAGAATCTAGAGCAAATATGCTTATCATACAAATATGATCATACATTTTAATGTACCTAGACAGGGAGGTATTAATCATATTACTCACTCTGCTACCCACTAAATGTCACGCTGTAATTTAAAAGAGATAGCCAAACACTATTTGACAAGCTTGCTACTCCTCAGATTTTGAAAACGAGTTTCGGATGAATATATATATTTTTATAAGAAGCTATAGAATTTATATCTACATAGATAATTACCTACTTAAAACATACATTGCTAATGTAATAAGTATTTTGCGTTAATTGCCTGACCTACTTGTAAGCGCACAGATTAACTAGCCCGGCAGTGACGTCACGCGCACAGATACATACCTATATAATAATACATGACACTCGAACTAAGGCGACATGTGACAAGTTGACAACGGTCGCGGTGATTAAAACACAGCTTGTGATTAAACGTGACAGTGACATGTGACATTCCGTATTAGCTACAAATTATCAAACTGTATGATTGTTTGTTACAATTTCACGGAACAATCATTGGAATTGGATTGGATCGAGTCCTACCTTAAATAATGCTCCAGGATAAAAAAATTCACCCCTTTTCACCCGCACTACAAACTATCTTCATACCTATCTATAGAAATACATATTGACAGAGTTGCCTACAGTCGCATTTATAATATTACTAGCGGTCCCGGCAAACGTCATCCTGCCCGTTCGAAATTAAAATTAGGTAACTTTAGTTAGACAACGTTTGTATAGGAAAAGTAAGGGCTGTTTTTAGCGTTTTCCCGGCAATTATTCGATTTTTTCTCGCCGTAAGAACCATCCTTGGACTTCAACGAACATTTAAAAAAAAAATAGCCAAATTGGTCCAGGCGTTGTCGAGTTATGCGCTTACCAACACATTTTGCGATTCATTTTTAAATATAAAGAAAAGAAGATTTGATTGAAAGACTCATTACAATGACAATTCGGCATAAATTTTCTCTGAAGCAGACTGTAGTTGCGAGCCCGACTCATAAATAACACTCTCATGGAGCCGCGACAACAACAATAGACGAAAGATACAATAGAAAAGTATTTTACGTTCCTTGTCAATAACTCATGGACTCATACCTACTTGTATTATATTGGCAATAAAGTATTTCCAGAATTGGACAAAACCATTCAATCTTATTTTTCTATAAAATACTGTGCTTTCTATAGAATCTCCAGAAGGAAAACAACTCTCCACGATCACCGACATGGTTAAGTAGGTACCTACCTATTTAATTTTCATAAAGTCTTATCTCTCTAGCCGATTTCAGTGTTTAAAAATTATAAAACAAAAATATTCTGTGGGTAGAATCTGAATTTAAAATTATGAAAAGCCATAATCGATCTAGTTAAAAAGTAACAAATATTTTCAACCTTGTATTTTAAAACACAAAGTCACTTTTCCAATGCATGATTGGAGTTCGGTACAGCTAAAATTATCACCGCGATTCATTCACTAAGTAGGGGCATTAATTCCAAGCCCCTATAGTCGAGACGATGAGAAAAAATCTACGAAACAAATCTTCAAATGAATGGTGCTTGAACCGAAAAGCGTCGCAATTTATTAAAAGTTATTCTCGGTACAATAATTAACTTGCGAATCTCGTATGCCATTTTAAATCCTTTGTTAAGATTCACAATGCTACGAAAGTGTACCTAAGTGTTGTGGGAATTTTTCAGTACACTACGTAGGTAAAAAAAATATTTTTGTTGCTTTTTACCGCTCTCCTGCGTAACTACCCACTAATATTATAAATGCATAAGTTACTGTGTTTGTCCGAATACAACTCTCATTCTCTGAAATACCAATAAGGATTTAATACTGAATAGATTCGGGATTTCGGGCTGATACTGAGTAGATTCGGGAGTACTGCATTGTCACCAGGAGCATGAGCCGACGACGACGCTCGCTCAGTTCCATCGAGACGATGCAATGGAGAAGAACTACAAACAATGCGCCAAGAACAAGAACACGACGGTCTACTGGCTCAGTAACTATAGCTAGATAGATCTCTAGAAATTAGTATGAATACTATTTCCAAACAATAGGGAGGCCACACTCCAAAACCTACGTGTTTCAATCAACTCCTAACCGCAATCAACAAAGAATGTAAATTAATTAAAACCTCGTATTTATTGCTTCGTTAACGAAATATTTGTTTTTATTATTATTGGTATTCGAGTTGCCTTGATGTATGTTATAATGTTTACATTCCATTTCGTGTGTTATTGCGCCGCGTCATGCTGCATTGCAATTTATTTGTGTGTTTTAGCAATTTTTGTTGCACTCATTATACAAATTACGCCTTCAACGCGGTGGTCTAATTATTAATTTTATTGTTTTGTGTGCTGAAATCCGGTACTGTTTATTAATAAACCGGGTATTATCAACTACTATTAAAATTTGAATGGTTAATTAAATTTTTGTGAACATTCCTAGGTATGGCCCAAATTTTCGACAATGCAACTTCAAAATTAAGTACTTTATACATAATATAATACCCTATAGATACATATACAATTGGCAAAAAGTTACATAAACATGAAACGTGACGCCTTTGTTAGGAAATGGTAACACACAGAGATTACGCTGAGACCACAAAAGACGGAGATCTGCGAGACGCCGCGCCGTCGCGCGCAAAAACTGCCAAATAAGAGATATGCGACTAGCACGGACCACCTTATTGTCAGGGAACTTCCGGTGGAAGCCCTCAAGTCTCACATAAAGCAAACCAAAGCTTATAATATATTTTCCATCTTTTAGAAATACTAAAAAGCTAAAACTTAAATTTAAAACTTTAATTATTTGGCACTTTACTCGTATAGGCACCTATCTATTTAGTATTTGAATGTCGTCCTCATTGTATCTCGCTTCAAGTCATTGCTTACATAGAAGCTCGAAAACGTGTTGCCTACTTAAATCGGTATATTGAAAAGGTGGGTAGGCTTATCATAGAATAATAAATAGATACAAATGTAATCCAATAATCATCACGTAAGTTATTCATCATTCCATGACCCAAATATAACGACGTGATTAATTGTTTCGCAAATTGAACAGTAATTGCGGAAATCGACCGCAGCGGAGTTAGTGTAACGAATAACAAATTCGATAATGGATGAATGATGTTTAAAAAGCACCTACTTACACGACATATACCTACAGACATAATATATACCTACTAAATAATTTATACTTAATTCAACTGGGCAACATCTATCTATCTCATGGGGAGTATAAACTAAAATGATTTAATTACTACTTTCATGCACGGTTTCATACACGTGGCAACCTATTATCCCGCGGGATTGTCATATATTATATCACAATCAATACAGGCGTCAGCTTATGCGGATATAAGTATGTTTCTACCTAAATTCCATCTTTGTTAATGCTAAAATTTGACAAAATCAGTTCAGCTGGTTTTGTTAACGGTTTACGTACAAGTGAAAGCCTGGTACCTAACCGATTAAACAATAAAACACATTCGTTTTCACAAATATTAAAAGATAAAATAAAACAAGCTCTTAATGTTGATAACAATACTGAAGCAATAATTGTAAACTCAGCAGCGCCCACCGGAACACGCTGACTCGGCAAACAAGGGTGAACCTCGCAGTAAAACCTCGCAACCCCAAAAATAAATAAAAATAACTCCATCCGGAAATAGAAGAATGAAATGGAAGGGTCAACTCATTGAATCCGCGCGAATTCAAAGAAAATCCATACAAACACAGCTTTATTGTTACTTCTCACAGAACTTTTTATTAAAATGATAAGTATCTGTATAGATGTGAAATTGTGAAAGATATTTTTTTGGGGAGATAAAGTGTCAAAGGACCTTTTCTGTAACTCGACGCCTGAGATAAGCTTGAGGTTTTCCTTCGGTTGCCTTTTTTGTGAGTGACATTAACACTTCGCTTATAAAAGTATTACTTACTAAGATAAATCTTTGATTATTATTTCTTCGTACAGAATTCCAACACCAGGCATGATAGAAAGATAAATTATTATTAGGTACTTATTTTAATACATAAATAAATTAAATTGACACAAAATATGTGTAGACTGGAACTTATAAGACAATTAACTATAGATTATATTAAATAATGTCTTGACTCTTAGGGAATGCTGCAATCAAGACATATTTGAACAAACATTGATTAAGGAAACATTCCTGTTTAGGTAACGGATGTGTTCCAACTGGCAGCACTGACAGGACTGGCTCCACTGTCCGATTACACACCGAGGAAGTAATAAAGAATATTGTAAACTCGCGCCGGTCAACTATGATGTAGTGTGGCTCGGCCACTGCAGCCTGCCCGCTGCCGCGCTGCCGCGCTGCCGTGCCATGCGGGGCTTCCAATCAATGGACGTTAGCAGGCTTGTTGAGAGACACCTATAACTATCCTACATTATAATAAACTTCGTCTATAAAAAAATATTCCTTTTAAACCGAAGACTTCTAATTATAATCATGAAAATTTAAGTGCGTGTGTAGAATAGGTACACAAGAAGAAACTTTATTAGAAAAACCTTACAAGCATGTGCTTGATATGTAGGTACTTAACACAAACCCATAAAACCGGCCCGATCATGAAATGTATAAAAGCGATAACCTTTTGACGTAAAGCTGCCATTTTGAAAATGGGGTAAAGGCGCTCGTGTGTGTCTAGGACAGTCCTATCTACATCACTGCCAAGAAATGTGGGCGTCTGGAATAGCCTGTATTCCGGGGCATTCATCTTGCTGCTTTATCTAGGTTATATGCGATATATCCCGGCCCGGGGAACGGCCATAGCTCGGGAATTATATTATGCGTAAATAAAATGTAATTTGTAGGCGACGGTCAGAATTACTGCGCTATGAAATAGTGTTCTTTTTTGTTTTTTTTATTTGCTTATGGGATATTAAATTCATTGAACATTTAGGAGGGTAAATTAAAAGCGTCGATACAGAAATTTCATTAAACGATAAAACTCAATGGTAATAATGGCACTCAGTCTACAATTTCTTTTTTAAAAAAGAAAAAATATTTCAATTCATAATTTCACTCATTTTTCATCGTACAATGAATTTATTCCTCGACGTAAGTATTGCAGTCGCAATCTTTTCCTAACACTCTTCCAAGATTTTGTTAGAGTCTGTAACAAAACACGTGATCACGCTCGAGAAACAACATGCAGAAACCCATTTCCATCATTCCTATTATATCTTGAGGGCAACAATGCCGTTTTTATAAGTAAGTGAAGTGAAAGACTTCTATAGTACAGTAGGAAAGCATAAAGCATGCATATTTTTTTAGTGTCAAATGTCTTTTACAGCGACAGTGTGCATTATTCATCCATTGAATCAGCCGGGTGTGAACCCGGGACCGCGCGGCGGAGCGCACCTTTGATCCACATTGTTTGAGGAACAATCGGTGGTAGGTACCAAGTGACAGGTTCTGAAGGTGCTAGAATCGATTTGGCGGAAAATGGATGTTTCTGTCCTTACAATGTATTATTTTGTGGAATGAAGTAAGAAACCTTTGTTGGTCTAAATTTGAAAACAAAGATATTAACCGTCTTAGAATGTTTATGTTAAGTCTATGCTCTCTTCAAAACAGAAATTAGCTCTAAATTTATCAATACTAAGTATAACATACCCATGATAATCTGCGCGAGAAACCCTTTATCGAACAAAACAATAATTAAGATAAAATTTACCTACAGTTCCTCAGTTTCTGTCCTTTGAAAAGTTAGGGAACACGTTTCGCACAACTTTGTAATTAAATTATGATAGGTACAACAAGTTCATTGAGCGTTAGGATCTACACAAATCTATATGTCTACTAGCGGTCCCGGCAGACTACGTCCCACCCAGCAAAAAGATGTTAAGGGTGGACAACCCTTATCACTAAGGGGTATGAAAAATAGATGTTGGCCGATTCTCAGACCTACTCAATACGCTAACAAAATTTCATGAGAATCGGTCAAGCCGTTTCGGAGGAGTATGGGAACGAAAACTGTGACACGATAGTTTTATATATAAGATATTATTGTCTATTAGGTAAGAATGCTTAGATACTAGTTTGACTCGCATGTAGCGACCAATCAGACCGCTGCATGCCTTCTTTACCAAAATTTGTCGCAAAATTTTATGAAACTCCAATTAGGTGTATAGGTACAGTCATCATCAGATATATCTAGTAACCGCATATCTAGTATACGGAGTCAGATATCTCTGACGGTGGCTGTACCTATATGCCGTAAAATCATGAAATCATTACCATCATACACATAAAACACGTTGCCCATTAGGTATCACGCGTCATCAACGATCACACCTCTATCAATTGTATCCTCTCTCACAAATTCCTAAATTTCCTTAAGTTCAAAAGAAACAAATTTCCAAACCTTCTTTATGTTTCAAGATTTAATGTCAATTTACCAAACGTACTTTCCTTATTATTTCAATAATCAAAGGTTTCACGGAAAACGGATCAACAGACGAATGGATAGAAAAAAAATTAGATGAAAACACGATGATATGTAAGTAGTTTCTCTTAGCGCAGTCACCGGAGCCGTCCGCGTGGGTTTCCGCTCCAGCGGGGCGCTGCGGGCGCTCGGATTACAGGACGCAGGTTCGATTCCCGGCTCGGGAGCGATCATGCGTGTCGATATTATGTGCCTACTTGCAGACACAGACAGACTGATAAAGACACAGCAAGCTGAGTAAATCGAGTTCTGGACTAGGAAAATATCGAACCACCAGGAGTACCAGGACACCTAATCCTATTAAATTATCTTTATTTCCAAAGTAGGTACCTTCTTAAGCTGGATAGGCAGGCTCTTGGAAAAAGATATAGGTACCTAATTCATTGATTGAGTAATATTTTGTTTAACACTTTGCATTCAATTTACTAGGAGTCGCATCTGTGACTTGTGACCCTTTGCTTATTGAGGAAATAGAAATAAGTAATATCGTATTTGTCAAAACCACGTTCGAGGACAAAAAATATTAGACACAGAATACTTATTTCAAATACATGTTTATTCTTCATGCGGTTCTTGTTAAAGTAAACAATACATTCAATTTCAAAGAATTCGGAAAGGTAAATAATTTTAATGCTTGTTTAAATAAACCGTCTTAGAAACTTGAGCAGCAAGCTCAACTCACTAAATAATTCCTGGAGAATTCTTAACAGTATTTATTTGGTCGTCGGAAATTGGGCATTCGTTCATGAAATCCGATTACCGACCGAGACCCGCCTGCACGCACGACACGACACGGCACGACACGGTGCGGCACGGCGCGGCACGGTGCGGCACGGCGCGGCACGGTGCGGCGGCGACGAGGAATTAGGTTCTTAGGACTGGACTGAACTGAACTTGAAACTGGACTTATGATCGTTTGAACTTAAAACCGCGGAGCATACTTAGATGACCTAATTACAGCATGTGGGTAGGTCATTTTCTTCCTATTTAATTTAAGCGACTGCAATATTGATTTCAGATTTGGTCTTATTCTTGGTAGGAAGATTTACAGTAGTCAAGTTATGCTACAAAAAAGGACAAGAACAACCTCCGTCAGTTCCTACCTATTCGATAAACATACGAAATTCTGCCAACTATCTAAAGTATATTTTTTTACGAACTGAATACTGAAGAGCAGTTGGTCAGCTAACGGGCCTTTATTGCAAAACCGGACGGGTGGCGAGCCTCCAGAAGACTATCTATCAAGTAAAAATAAGTACGGCGAGGTCATCACCGGCGCCGGGCGGTCGATGGAGCCATACTGACAACATAACCTTCTCATTGATGTCCCTATCAGCTGTTCCCACTCGCAGTGCGCAGCGCGTACTCCGGCCGCTATCGACCGCGCCGCCGCCGCCGCCGCCGCCGCCGCCGCGCCCGGCCGGCCCGGCGCCGGGGCCGCAGGGGGCGCGGCCGCGCGGCGCGGGAGCCGCGGGGGAGCGGCGCGGCGGCGGGGCGCGGGGAGTGCGGCGGGGGGGAGAGGGCCGCGCGGCGCAGGCGCGGCGCTCCGCCGGCAGTCCCTCGGCCGGCACCACGACACGCGCACGTCGCGCCGCCCGCCGCAGTCAGCTGACGGGTCCGGGCCGGCTCATGCCGTGAGCCCGCGCGCCATGACGGGCTACGCCCGCAGCGAGGCCGAGTTCGCCGCCGAGCGCTACCGGCGCGACCCGCGGCCCGCCTCGCTCGCCCCCAAGGATTACTCGGTGCCTTTACACGTAGACTGCAGTATCGAATACGAGCTTCCCGACTGTGCCAAGCCGCCGCAGGGCGTCAAGATCGAGCCGCTGCTCATGATCCACCCGGCGCACTTCCGGAGGCTCGAGAGCCTGCGCCGCGTGCCCTTCGTGAACAACCTGCCGCGCGGCGAGCACGCGGCCGCCGCCGCCTCGGCCGCCGCGCCGACGCCGCCGCGAGCTCGCCTGCAGCGGCCGCCGCGGCGCTGCTGCCGCGCGGCTCCCGCGCCCGTGGCCGCCGCGCCCGCGCCCACGCCGGCGGCGGCGCGCCGCGGGCCCGACGAGCTGGCGGCCAGCTGCTACCGGCTGGAGGCGCTCGAGGCGCTGGAGGCCGGCGCGGGCAAGGCGGCGGCCGCGGCGGCTCGCGCCCGGGTGCTGCGCGCTCACCCGTACGCCTGCGAGCGCTTCGACACGCGCGCGCTGCAGCAGCTGCCCGTGTACCTGTAGCGCGGTGTCTGTGATGTTTCCTGTGACTAGTTAGTGATAAGTGTCGCCCGCGGCCGCCGCCGTGCACGAACCTGATACCAAATAGTACCTACGTACGTTGATATTGTTTGAACGTTGTTTTAAGTACGCGTCGCGCCGCCCGGCAGTGCCCGGGAGCGCCGGGAGCGGGAATGCGCCCCGGCCGCCCCGGCGCGCGTACTGCATACCCACCAACGATAATATTTATTCGCAATCGCAGTAACTGATGCTTCATGATTAAATTATTGTACCGTCGCTGATTCGTTGCGTAATTCTGTATAAGATATCATATCGATAATTATATGTTCAAAAATTGTATTATAAATGAATATGTACCTATAGAGTAAAAAAAATGAAAGTGAGAAAAATATTACGAATAAAAATAGGAATAGTTATGTTTTGGATTAGGTAATGCGTTGTAGACGGCCCTCGGGCCGCGGACTCTCCTCAGTTGTAAGCGGTTATGTTTGTTAAAATTATATATAAAGAGTCCTCTGATGAATAGTCTGATTAACGAATATTCGGCATGTAAAAGTCTTTATAAAACGCTTACTTAGCATATCATAGTATTATATTGTGTCATAGTCCAATGCCAAAAATATAACTATCTTTTTACAAAAATCCTTAAAACTTAGTTTTATTTCATCCACTCGGGTCGTTCGGCAGCCGGGAGTGAGTGCGCTCTGTGTGTGTGTCCATGATGTTATAATGTCCTCTCTGTGTTGGTGTCGGAATCACAATCGGATTGCCAAACGCATACTTCCTGACGTAAGTACCTGTGCGGCCAGCTTACAAACAAACGTAATCCGACTGGCTTGTTTGAACACTTCTGATGCGACGACGAATTCTTAAACAAGCTCAAACATCAAACACCCTGAGAGACGGTCGCCGTCGAAGGAATGTCACTCAGCTCTCGACAGCTTGTTCTGCCGATCAACACTACACTATCAGACCGTCATCGCGCCGAGAACATCAACTGCGACCGTACTGACCCGACATCCTCGTTGGCCTAATTATTAACGCCCTTGACTGAACGGTGCACGATAATAATTATTAGACTATTTAACGCTAAACTAAATTATTTTCTGTAAAGTAGGTGCATGTAGCGCACGCAATATTTTGTACTTGACTTTGTACCTACTACCACCAGGAGTCACGATACTGCTTCGCTGTCCTGTCGTAAACAAACTGTGATTACTGCATATAACTACCCGATACTCTATTTGTAAACAATGTTTATGAAGGCTAGTCTTCCAAAACCAAGACTTGTAAATTTTGCTGTGCGAGTGGTTACTACCAAATGTACCATTAATCTTCGTCGGCATTTGTAATATTGATATTAAATAACATTAAACTAATCATCATCAGCTCTTTCAATTTTGTGAAAAATTATCAAAAGAACCTTGTGGATACTTATACCTACTCTACGTTAAACAGCTATAAGGTTAATATATTTTAATTCGTATTTATAAAACAATCAGAACTTGTAGGTGTACTGTAACGTCTGTAACTTTGTTCAAAGGCCCGTGAAACATCACGTTACAGCTATTCAACTGTAGAGAAGTTTCCCCAACGCAACTGCGCGCCCCACTTTACCAAACGTGAGCTGAGAAACCCTTATTTTAGATTGAAAACCTTTGTTGTTTTCAAAGCTCCTTATTGGGCAAGTTTGTTACAATAGGTAGGTATATGTATAGCTTTATAGAGGCTTTTAATAAGAGCGTACTTCACAACTAACCCGTCATACAACTGTACTGACTTAAAGCATTCGTTGACGACGCTCAAATATTCCGCGACATCTGTCGTCGTGAGAGTCGCGATAAATGTCAACCTCATCAAAAGTAATGTGCGCCGTCGCTCTAGTTCAATTACAATCCTCCGCCGAGACAGATGACAGCAACCTGACGGCCGCCAGTACTCATAAATTGTATTAATTAGCAAGTTTGTCTACCTTCACATCCACTCGGGTTGAGCAAGCGCAGTAAAGCGAGCGCCGAACGTGAAGAAACGTTATAATTGTGTAGATTAGATTATTATCAATAATGTAATTGCGTTTATTAAACAGAACAGTTGTAATTTACAAAGGTATTTTTTGTGAGCGTCCAACATTAATCAAATGGATGATCGTGCCGCGGCTCCGCTGTCTAGGTCTGTCCGCCCGCGCCGGCTCCCGGCACCCGGCACCCGGCACCCGGCACCCGGCACCCGGCACCCGGCAGTGCCCGGCACCCGGCCCGGCACTCGCCAGCCGATGCCGGCCGGATAACGACTCGTGCGATCAGACTACCTGTCACTTTTTTAACCAATCCTTAGATCTCGCTGTGAAATCATTGATCGTTAATGTATATTGTTAAATGTTAGTAGAAAAACGGTGATCCAGCCGAGACGGCACATCTATTTCGGAGTTTTGGACTTTCCTTACTTAAATCTCTCTGAAGCTGTTCCGAGCGAGGGGTATTAGTTTTTGTGCCAGCGTTTCTTTTTGTCCGCCGGCGGCCGAACGTTCATCGAACAAAAACGTAACAATTCATTCGTGCAATGTTTTATTTCCTTTTGAAAAGCTGAACACAATGAGTCGTGAATAATATACGACAAGCGCTGGGAAAGACGGCATTCACGAGGCGCGATTCAGGAGAGGCTCAAACGAAGCCATTATAATGAAACGTGGGTCGGAACGATTCGTTACATTCAGGCGAGCGTCTAGCCCGGCAATTAGCCGGCGAGACTAATTGCGATGCAGGCGGAGATGTAAGGCAAACTGCACGCAGCATCCAGTACGGCGGACCACGGCGGTACCTACCGACAGCCGCGCGTGAGAGCGAGCGACGTCGGAGAATTAGCATCCATGTAATGAACACGAAATAAACATCGAGACTAATGGATGATTGCCGCACGGCACGCCGCCGGCCGCCTGCACCCCACCCGCCGGGGACCGAATTGAAGCTGTATTTATTTTATCTCCGCAGAGATACTAAAAAAGTTTACTGTGACTTTTTATGGCGTCGGCGTTACGCCTACCCAGATTCACGCCGACGACTCTAGTGAGTATGTATATTATTGTTTAACTGCCGGCTTTATGCGTTTACTGCGCTCCTACATTATGCTTACACACAGTTCTGTGCGTCGTTCTACTAACTACTTGCGTCGTGGAGGCTTCGGTCCTGACCGCGGCCGGCCGGCTGATTGCCTGCGGTTAACGCAATCTCAAAAAACGTTCATAAAATAATGAGACGAGATAAAACAAGGCAGCTATGTAATAAAAGCGGTCGCAAAATATAACGACCTACTCAGTCACGGTCTGATAACGATGCACCGCGTTCCGAGCGACGTCGCGAGTAGCGATTCCGTAATGACTTCCTCACGGCGCGGCGCGACGACGGCGCGGCGGCGGCGGAGAGCGCGCGTCGCCGACCGATCTGCATGAAGAGCTCGGCCCGGTGAAACGCGATTCCCGAAATGCGGGTATAATTTATCGACGGCATTATCTCTCGTAAAACGAAAACCGAATTTATGTACCAACCTACCGCCCGCCGCCGTCATAAAACATAATATTATCGACATCGGCCTCCTCCCTAGGCGATCACGAAACTAAGCATCGGAGACCTCGAGCCGGCGACGAGCCTCGCCGCCGCGCCGCCCGCGAGCGACCGGGACGGCGCGCGGCGGGCGCTTTCATGTTCCCCGAGCGGACGGAATGGATGGAAGATTTCAGATATAAACTCAATATAAATAGGCATAAGTATCTCGACCGTGAAAGCTCCGGTTCGGGTATCGTTATCGACCCCTCGCTAAATAGTCGGTTTCGACGTTCGCAAATAGCATTCGACCGAATGCATCGGGGTGTTTGCGTAAGTGATTCGTATTCTTGTAGCGAGAGTAGTAAGATGGCCGGCCGGCGCGGCGGCGCGAGTGCCGACCGGCGCGACCTACTGCGATCAGCTGATTGGCGGCGCCGCGCGGGGTGTGTCGTGACGCGCGCACAGCTGATCGCGCGAGGGAGACGGCGCTCGCCCACCTCTCGCTCGCACGCGCCCGGTACTAAGGAATGTAGAGCTACTTTTAGGTTAAACTTGACTTGATTACAGATACGGCGCCGCTAAACGAATTCTTATACGACAACACAACGTAGAAAAGAACCGCTGAACGAGTGCTGAGACAAAGACACAATGACGATGTGTTTAAAATACCAATAAACTAGAAAAGCTCCAGAGTATGTGTACTACCAAATATAAAAGAGAAACGGATCATCGTTCAGTTAAACAATAGCTATTCGTTATTACTATACCTACTATGCGTGTCTATTATCATACAGATATCAGTAAAAAGTAACCTTGTAGCTCATTAATTAAGATTTATAACATCTATGCTCGTGACAGGTCGACAGGCAAGATTAAAGTGAACGCGCCGGACTCGAACCGGTACCCTTGCGCTCGATGGATTGATCACTGGCAATGAATTAGATAATTATATTCTGTGCGTTAATTTAATTTTAGTTTTTGCCGATGCTTTTTTAAAATCTAAATAACTACCTATTCCATATCTGCTTTGTAGTTGTTTAATATTGTGTTCGGAACGCATCCGTTGCGCGTGTCCGCTCCGCGCCGCGTGGGGGCGCTCTTCACTTGTTTTGAACTTATGTTTTTACAAACTCGGTTTAATTACTTAAGTAAATGGATGATGATCTATTTGTAATCAGTAGTTATTATAAAAACATGGCGACGAGAGAGAAATTTCAAAATATTCAGTAAGTAATCATTATAACTGATTCCGGAAGGATTAAAATGTATTCAAACAATTGTCTTTATAAACATGTTTACAAAATTATGAGTAGGTTGGTACTGACTTAAAAATATATTATGTTAAATGAAGTCCACATTGAGGTCTTAAGTAATACTTAAAATTTCTATGTATGACCATGAAGTAGGTATATATATAATAAGAATTATAATAAGTCCTTACTTAAAAATCGATTTAACGGTGTTCGATGAAACATCAGAAATAAAAACCGGCTCGTGTAGGTATGACGCGACAAGCGACACATGGCCCGCGCCTGCGCCAGTGAAAGTGCCACTTTATCAAATTCCGTTTGACACATTGACAGGAAGTTTTTTTTTGTATCAATTATCATTTGTAGGTATTTAAAAAAAGAACTTTTAGATTTTAACTAAATTAACTTTTTTTAATTAGCAGGTTGTTAGTCGCGACGTTTCAAGAATTTTGTTCATTAAGGACTATTTCCATATCACAATGGTTTTGGATGAAACAGGAGTAAGTCAGCGTCTACTTAATACGATATCAAATTGATATTAAGTAGGCGGGATTAGATATCTCTGACGCCTACTGTACCTAATAGACTTCAATATTTCTCTGACTTCATCTTCTGTCTTAGTAGGTAGGTAGGTATACCAAAGAAAAGGCGTTGAAATCCAACAACGACATATTCACCTTTCAAATAAAAAAAACAGAATCAAAATCGGTTCAAGCGTTAGGGAGCTATGATGCCACAGACAGACACACACACACACAGACAGACAGACAGACAGACAGACGGACAGACGGACAGACAGACAGACAGACAGACAGACAGACAGACAGACAGACACGTCAAACTTATAACACCCCGTCGTTTTTTCGTCGGGGGTTAAAAAAGGGTTGTTATTAATGATTAATAGGTATGATGAGTATTCCAGCGCAGGGCAGGGTAGTGTGGTGGGTAGATATTCCAGCCTTAGCAGTTAGTAGCATAAGTAAATGTGTGCAACGTTTATTGGGTTATTGCTGTTAAGTAATTAGGTACATAAGTACATATAAAATATAGACCAGATACTTGCCATGAGACTGACTTCCGATTGCAGGAAAATACACAATATTCGAATAAGTATGTAATACCTACCTACCTAAGTAATGCATTAGATTGGGTGATATAATTACTAGGTAGTCAAAGAAAACTACATTTTCCGACTTTTATGAACATATTATTATAAGGGCTTAAGCATTGTTTAGATAAGCAATCGGACAGGACGTTGCCATATTATTAAATTAAAATATTACTAAATACCTTTTCCTTTAGTATAAGGACAATAATAAATTCTTTGTATCCATACTAAGCACGACGGCAACCTAAAATATTATCCCTAAATGTCCATGCAGAGCTATTATAGCAAATAAGGGTCCTCTCCCGGCACATACCTGCACCGCTGCACCGCCGAGTGCACAAAAAACTGCAGCTTTGAGTGGAAAGCGCCGCCAAATTGCAGGCATTTCAGCTGATTGCGAATGCACGAGAGAAATGTTAAGTATATGGTTTATGAATGTGAGTTTGAAGATATCATTTGAACTGATAACTGCTGGTGCTTCTGCGATTACTCCTTGTGACTTGGAGTTCTGTATAATATACTGATTGGTTTGCCGGGCAGGAAAGTTTAGAAAAAACTGCTTAATGAACACGAGTACCGGGTCTATCAGATAGGATATAAATATATCTACCTATTACATTTTCGGGTGACGTCATAGTTTTATGTTTACCAGATACTTAAGTAGTTAGTTAAATCAAAGTAAGTAAATAATATTTTCAGGTAAAACTACTATACCGATATCTCATCTAACAATGACAATTCAATAAAAAAAATTTTGTTATCTCGCCCAGACATCTGTCATGCAAGTGTTGTGTGTGTGAGTGTCAAACCATTCACATGTGTATTATTTTACTAATTTCCACATGATAAGTAATGACTGGATTGACTGGGTGGTTACATAATCAAAATAAGTACCTATGTATTTGTTTTCATACTCAGTAAAAAACTCGTTATAAATATTTAACCCATAAACTAACTTATCAAGAAAATAAAAATTGGCATAAACAAGTTTGCGAAGCAAGCGACATTATTTATTATATAATTACCTAGGTACCAACTTATTACTGTAGGCGTAGGTATTTCAGAAGGGAGTGAACTATTTTTTTTACAAAAATAGCAAAATATAGACCGTAGGTACCTACTTATATTTTAAAACAAATAACGAAAAGAACCTAACCAATTCTATCTACCTACCTACTTAGAATTATTAGAATATTTAATTAAATGTAAGTAGGTGCATATATGTATTATGATATCGTGATGGTCTCAGTCTAGTCAGGCAGGCAGCAGGCAGCAGGCAGCAGGCAGCAATCATTCGAAACAAATTCTTTAAATTGTAATCCGCCACTAAAAAGAGATTTTATCGGTTCATCTCAATTTGGCTCCGAAGTCAGAAACAGCACGACTCTTTTAATAAACTTTTATAGTTTTTCGAACGACCACCGGAGATAACGATCTTCCATTTTCTCAATTCACCGCTTGAAATCACGGCGGCTATTAAATTTGAAACGTCCGAACAAATTAAAAATGTAACTATAAAAAGTAATTGCAAAACACACCGCGACGAAATTGCAATCGATGAAATGAAGAAAAATTTAGAAAGCGCAAACGTGACCAGCTTCAGTCGTATAATTGCTTGTTTTGCAAAAAAAGGGGCTTCAGGCGTCGCGCGGGCACGCAATGTTCAACAAACACACGGCCCGGAAACACCACGCTTAATGTGTTTTCCGAAACACGGCGGACTATGGCGAGGAATGAAGCCGTTCAGGAAATGTAGGAGTCGATTACGATGTCTCCAGAGACAGATTAAAATGTTTCTCCGACTTCTAGCGCAGCGACGAGGAGTGGCGTTATTTATTGAATACTTACCTGCTTGATGACTTATTAATAGGAATGATTAACTTTTGCTTTTGAATAGATAAGTAAAACAACGTTTCAAAAATTATTTGTTGGTGATACTACATAACTAGGCTCCTACCTACCTATATATGAATTTATACTGTCCGGTACGACGTCACGTCACACGTCTATTTTGAAAAGGTCCCAACCAAAAGGGACTGTTCGACCCCGACTTGTGCTGAATAGACAGGTCGTTATCAGCTGGAAATAGACATATGAGGGTCCTATTTGATTAAAAAGTCGAAGACGCCACTAATTTATTTTATGCTGTACTTACAGTCTACTTCGTCATATGTTTTTTGCTACACACTTTTAATAATATTCTAAATGATAAGCACGTAATTTATTTACTCACCATTTAATGTTTCAACTTTTTCAAGTTATCGCGGAGAAATATTGAACCGTATGATATTGATGCTTACTATCTACGCAAGAATGTCTTTAAAATCTGCATATCACGTGTTTACCAAACTGCTGCAACAATTTAGCAACGTTTCTGGTGAAATGCGTTTAATGCGGAGCCGCCATTACGGTAAATGGCGAATTAAAAACGAGTCCATTACGGACGCATTAGTGCGTGTGCGCAGCTCCGCAGATTACCGGACAAATCGCCGATATCGTGATGAAATCTTACAAGGTTGCTTTACAAAAAACACTTTTTCTGAATCTAGTTTTACCAAAGTCTCTGGATTTCGCTGAGCCCTGACGACGGCGGTGCTCGGCTAATCTTTAGGGGAACCTACATCCAATGGACGATAATAAAATACTGTTGTTACTTATAGAGAAAGAGTCAATAACCAGACTTAGGTAACTTCAAAAAAGCTATTAATTAAGTATATTTCTGAACTTAAAATGTTCTACATTTTAATGTTGTTTTATTATGAGATTGAATGGAAAATTACATACCTCTGACAATAATATTTAAACTGGAATCGAAAAAATATTTACATAATCGGTCTCTTTTTTCAACTAGGTAGGAACCTACCTAATTAGTACCTATTATGTTTTTTTAACAAATAAACTGAGTAAGTATTTGTATAAAGGTAGTCTCTTGTCAGTCTTTTTACTGTTATTGTTACTGGTAGGTACGGGAAATAAGGGCGGTGTCATGTCAGTCCGAATATGATTTAGAAAGCGGTATTTATTTATATCGTTATCAGTACAGTCACCAGACTGATAACCGAGTCATGTACCTCGACAGCCGCGACAGATGACACGCGCCGCTCACGCTGACACCGGCAACACACTATCAAGTTTAGGAGAGTGGGTAGTTCCAGGGTATCCAACATATCCTAAATTGCGTAATGCTATAAGTGAGTAGTAGTATAAACGCAAATTTATTTAAAATGAACTATTTTATTTTAAACAATGACAAAAAAACAATCAAAATGATAGGTTAAGTAAGAATAATAGAAAGAAATAAGAATAGTTTCTAAAGGTTTCACCAGTATTTATAAGTGTAAAAATTAAGAAGTACTTATATACCTACCTGTAACTAACTGTACTTACCTATAAAAAGAATTTACTTAAATTATGGACTTAGGTAGCTACTTACTTAATAACTGTAATCTACTCATCAATCATTGTCAATTTAATTTCTTATTGACATAAATCAATATTCGATAAACTTTTTAACTCGAATAGAGTACAAAATTAACATAATATATAAATGATTTGATTTTTGACTCTGTACCCTCACTTTTCCCATCAAGTAGATACTTAAGAAAATGTAACAGACTAATAAAAAACAAGCAAGTGCAGTAGGTGCGCAGCGCTCGCTCCGGCCGTGAGTGCTCCTTTAGCTATAAATATTACGTGTTTAGTTTTTTCCGCTCTCAAGTAGCAATTTAACATTTAGTCAACAAAAAATGCAGCCAGCGAAGTGGCGCTACTGAAATTATAAGGTAGGTATGTTAAAATTCTGACGTTTTTCAACATACTTACGCAAAACAGGTATACATTTTAAGTGGTTTCACTCCTAGCTAATTAATCTACTTAAGTAGAAATAAGTAATTAAACAAATACAAGCAACACTAACACTTTAAAAATATTGTTAGACTATCGTCAGCTCAGCCGACTACGAATATGGGAACTCATATATGGTTTTTTTTAATTCCAATATGTAAGTGTTGTAAGTATTCCAATACATAATGTACCTACCTAAGTAAGTCCCCTTTTAATCTTCTTCAAAGTTAAAAACTATTTTCCCCGTCTTACTTTATGAGTAGTATTTTTTTATAAAATGATCATAATAAGTAAGTCTTGTTATCTTGACTCAAATATGTAGGTAACATATTTGAGTTCATGAGAAAGATAATATTATGGGTACCTACTCAAAGCAAAATATTACTTTACTTTTTGTTTGATTGTAGGTTTAACGTCTTAAAATTTTGTAGTTTGTTGTCGTGTACATTTTAGGCATTAAGCTAAAATCCCAGGAATCATAAATCGTTAGGCTCTTATCTACAACACAGCTCATCACCACACAGATCACGGAGCCAGCGACAGACACCGAGCAATCAATATGAATGTTCTATTTTAGTCTCTCCCAAATATAATGAAGTCAAAACAACTTTATCATTTTACTTGTAACTAACATGCGAGATATAATTACAAAGTGTATCAGAACCCAGTTGCCGTAGATAACCGAGTTGGTAAATATTTCGCAATGTACTCAAGTATTAATAAAGTAGCACTTTAATTAATTTACTTGTTTATTTCAACTGCGGTTTGCCAGTTCCGCGTGACGTGCGCTTAATGAGAGGAAATAACGGATAAAACTAATTATTATTTATATTTTGCTGTGGATATTTCAATAAACCTTATTTTAATACCAATTAATTCAATAATAAATATTATCGGTGCAGGTGATGTGGTGTTGCAATGTTATTTAATCTTACTTGCTTTATATAATGGATTACCTTAAGCATTGCTCATTCAAATAAGTAAATTAGATGACAACGTATATTCAACATCACTTCATTGATCCATCATCGTCAAGACAGATGCAATGTTAATTTGTTTATGCACAAAAATGTGTACCTAAATACTTTCAAAAATGAATAACAAAATTAAATTCGAGTAAAAAATCGGTACCTGCATGATACAACTGAACTTAAAACTACCTTCAATTAAATAAAATAAACAAATAAACTTGAAGACTAACTACTCATTAGTTTTGGAAAAACACTTATTTAAAAAGTTCTAACTAAAATCTAGCTGTATTAAACTATCTCCTGCTAAACTGTAGCCTTTCTAGCAGATAAAGGATTGTTTATGCTCCAAATACACTTAGTTAAACATAAGTTAGAGAAAAGGTCGACTCGACGGTTTATCATAAGCTCGCTGTACTATTGACTTAAAAACTACATACTTACATGATATACGCATAGTACCTATGTGCAGGTACCTGCTACCTACCAGTGGATTTGTTACTTCCTATGGGGAATAAGCGCGTCCGCTTCACCGCCTGTACCGGTGTACCCATACCCGCGCAGCGGCATAGTAGCGGCAGCCGGCCGGTAAGTAACGTCTACCTAATACCAATAAATATTTACTCAGAAGGATGCTCGGCAGCGTGATAATTCCCAGCCCACCCGCACAACCGATTTCTCCACTTATAAAACAGGTTGCTTTAAGCTTTTGCAATCTAATGAATAATATACATAATAAATGTTTCCGAAATGGAATAAATGTTAATTTAATATATACCTGTAGGTTAATTACATGGATACATAATTACTACTAAATTAACCAAATCTTTTACTAACAAGTTTTTACAAGCCACTTTCAAACGTGAAGCAGATATTGTTTAATAATTCATTTTGTTTACTTAAGTATGTTCTGTAGGTCGAACACGGCAGCCAGTTGGAATCTATGTTCTGATTCATGCTCTTGGACGAGTTCTCTGAACTATTACTAATTTGTCGAATGCACGGCGCGTTTGCAAAATAACTCGGAAAGTAGCCATTTAAGGCTGATAAATTTTCTATGAAGCTGAGGTTCGTCAATATGAAAAGCTGCCTGCCGTTTTCATGTATGAATTATAATCATGTGAACCGACACCAAAGTAGGCTCAGACGACAGGTAGATAAGCAACTACTTGAGCTATGTATGGCAACTGATAAGTTTTGCGAAACGTCAGCAAATAAAATAAAACACGCGAGTCAAATCCGTTATAGTTGTCTCATTCCAAAGTACTTATATACATATAATGTTAACAAGATGCCCGACGGGCAGTGGTTGACCATAGCGCTAGTTTGTGAAATGTTAAAAACAATTAGGTGTAATTAATTAATGGACGCGGACAACACGTAATCTGAATTTAATTATTACTTAGTTAAACTCATCACCGAGGAATTCAGTTAATTAGGAACACGAGATAAAATAACACTTAAAATAATAACGAAAACGCATGCATATTAATTGGGACGTATGTTTTATTCACCGGTTACTTTCAAATTGGTAATTGTTGTAGCATTATGAGAACAGTTTTTACAGCGGAGTGTTGCGACGTTTAGCCATTTATGAGAGCCAACGTAATGACAGACAATCATGTCGTAAACATTAACAGGGACGCCATATTGCATGCATGTTTATATATGAAAGAAATGAGAAATATCTACAAATTGCGTGGCACCCGATAGACCTCCGCAAAATGCAGAAATATACCTAAGTACCTATATTATGTTTTCAGACACCTTAACGCACTTTTACTAGAAAAGTGTGAACTGTGACATCTCGAAATATTTAGTTACTCCATAATACTCAAAGACTCACCAAAATTTCTACCAAGTAAGTAAATATGCAACCCAAATTCATAGCACATTCTAAAACAGGCATGCCTGTGGCGCTGATGTGCGCTATCATTTTACACATGCTCCTAAATTCCTTAAAATACAACCGCCGTATAAATAACCGAAGGACCCCGCAAGACCCCGAGACAGCAGGCGCGCCCTGCTCCCTCGCCCTGCTCCCGCGCCCTGCTCCCTCGCCCTGCTCCCGCGGCCTGCTCCCGCGCCCTGCTCCCGCTGCGAGCCGAGTACATCAGGGACTTCACGCGACCGCGTCAGATGGTAATCCTGGCGAATTAATAATGCCTATTGCCTGTAAGTATGTTAATGACTAAGTACTTACCTATAACATTTGACAGGTAACAACTATTTCCAGCAAAGACCACGAATGCTCGCGAATATGTAGGAGTGCATCCTTGTTATTACTAGATAACTTGTATTATGATAAGTGCACTTCGTACAAGCATGCTTCAGGATTCCTTCTAGCTACCTACCTGTATAATGGAAATTAGAATATAAGTAATCATGCGTGGAGCCGATATTGCTGATTTTTTTTTTATCATTCGTAATATTACTACGCACATCATTCCGGGAAAATACCGTAACAATTATAAAATATATCCCGCTGCATAATTGGTCAATTAAATTAACAAAAGTTTATACATAGGTAATAAAACTATTTATGTACAAACAAGTACCTAACCAACTTATTTATCGATTTGCATGATCGGGGCATACTTAGCTTAATATACTAAATATATTGAAGGAGCCAGCCCGCAGCCATCACTCGCCGCGCTACGAGTGAACACGGCTGTCGAACCGAGCCCTGATCAGCAGGAAGTCGTTAGCAGTTATGCGTGTGTGTAGCAGTTTGAGCTGTCAGTGAGGGCACACTATCTCCTTGTTCATTTTTGTACTTAAATAAGTATACAGAATTTTGTTCCCTCAATGGCTCGGAATTTCATAGTCCAACAGAGGGCATAGGTACTTGTATTGCACGATGGTCTGACAAAGACAAGACGAAGAGATTCCCGCATCTTTGCGAGAAAGTCTAACAAAAACTTATAAGTACCCACTTGGGTAAATGTAAAGTGTATTAAGTTATTGAAATGCACATGACTATTTATTTAGGTGCATGTCTGGCTACGGTGGCAACGTTATAGGTAGGGACTTACCTGTATTAAATTACTTTTGATTTCTGAACTCAAAATTTCTAATTAAAACTGTAACTTCTATATTGTAGGTACGCACCCGCCGACTTCATTAATTTATCTTTATGTTCATTTAAATTTTAATAGAACAGATAGGGTATATTTATAATTATAAATAACCAAAAAAAATTACACATTTTCATTAAGTAGTCTTCAACTTATTTCAAAATAGGAACAGCAACCTCCTCCTTTTCGTGTGCAGGTAATTAAATATCCTAAACACGAAAAAGAGGAGCCCTTTTGTTGAAGACTACAAGTAAATAGGTGTTATTATCTCAGAATAGATAAATGTAGGTAGTTTGTTAAATTCTTGGACATCTACATTATTTGTTTTCTCTAAAAATGGCGCCTAAATGTCTTGTGCTGGTGTTAGTTGCTTGCGGATAGGTGTCTACTTCTCGAATGCAAAGTGTCATTTTATTTTTCAGGATAACTTAATGTCCATAACTAAAGTAGTTGTCACTGGTCTCTGGTCCGTGCTCTTAGTTAATCTGTGACAGTCGTTAGTGTTTTTTCACCCGCCATCATCAATCCCGCTGCGATCTCAGCTCCGGCCGAGTTGAACGATGGATCGGTTTTTTCTCTGCGGCCGCAGTTTTTGCTGGCTCCACTAATCTTTGGGGGCATTCAAGCGAATTCGGATATTTCGATGTAACCTAATCGGTAAGTGGTTCGTTGATGACAAAAAGTCCATTTTTTTAGATTTTTGAAGGCAACGTTTACTGAAATTGTTTCTTTTATTAAACATCAATACAAGAAACTGCACTGCACTAGCAGAGCAACCTTACCGACAGTATCTGTGAAAGACTCGAAAAATTACATTGATATTATAATATGTAATTAATTTGTCTATGCTATGTATTTGGCCTTATCTTAATGATCCTTTTCCAGGTGGTCTTTTATTATTATGCTAGAATTTTCTAATAGAATCCTTAATGCCGTTAGTGCCTACCCCTTCTAATACATAATTAGGTACCGTGTATTTTACCAGCCTTGTTAATGTGAATGACGTCACACACCTACAATTTAAGTAAATTTATACCTTCAATAAAACACGCAATTCTCTTCAACGCAACGCAACGCTAGCGTGAACAGCGTCAGTTAGTTTTAATAAACACTCCAAGGATTACTAGGAACATACAAGTGCACTTGTGTTTAATTTCCCCACTCTGAATGTAGTAGGAGAGAACCGTGTAGGTAACTAGCACAACTATATAATGATGCACAACTGTTCTATCTATGTACCCACATCCAGTTCAGTGTCATCATAATCGTATTACGAAGTGTGTTAATGGTTTAATATGCCGAAAAACTACCTACTAACAAAAAGACAATGATGTAAGTAAGTAATTGTAATTTTATTAATATAAATGTAAAAGCAGAATATGGGTAAATACCTATCCAATGAAATTATATCTACCTCCAAAAACGTCCGTGCTGAGTAATTATTAACTCAAGATACTGGACACATTTTACGAACCTAATCTACCCACAGGTTAGGCTTTAAAATACATTTTCTCAAACATGCAATGAAATATCGTCCTTACGTGCGTCAAAACACGCCAGGAAATATATCATTCCTGGCCTAGGCCGGGAAGTAATTTCTTTTTAATTTGAATATCAACATGGCGTTGATCTTCTTAAACAGTTTAAGCAACCGTTTTTTTTTTAATAAGTTAGAACTTTATTGTACTAAAAATATTCACGTTAATGCCTATATTATACACGAACTGAGAATAAAAAAAGAATCTGTATTATTAGATTAATTTCAATTTTATACTTGTCATGATTTTTAAAAAGTATTGTTATTTGTTTAGTTTTACTGGTATATTTAAGTTACGAATGGCAACATTCGCGCTGATCTATGATTGGCTATTGTATATTTTGACCAATGGCGGACGAGCGAGCGTGGCCAATCAGCGGCGAGCAGCAATCAGAGCTGTCATGGTAGAAGTCGCGGGAACGAAAAAGGAGATGGCTGTCTTTGGACAAATATTGTAAAATGAATTCGCAATGTTTAGAGGTTGGAAGTTAACGGCCTGTTCAAGACTTATACGCTAATACGATTGATAACTAGAAGTTGTTAAGTAAAGGGATTTACTGGTACATGTTAGAAGTTGTGATTCTCAAGAACGGAATAAAGTAATCAAGTTGTATTTGGTGTAAAAAAATAAAAAAATCTGTTATTCAAGTGTAATTTATTTTATTTGAATGTTGTATTTATTTATTTCATTGCATTACTTTGAGAAAAGCACTATACATGCCTAGCCGGGAAGGGGCTTGCAAGCCTCGTAACAATATCCGTCCTCCCTTCGGTCGGCCGTCTATACTGTATACTCGGCTCGCAAGCCGTCACTTCCCTGCGCCGTCTGTAATGTACTATTTTACACTAAAATAGAATAACAAGAAGTTCATATCGCACGATAATATTTTGTGCGTCCAATATGGCTTGCCATGTGCGATCTATTTATTTGTTCAAAGTTTTATTTACAAACTAAACTTGGTTTATTTCAAAGCTGACCTCCGCGGAGCGTGGAAATAAACAACGCGCCTGCGCGCCGCCGCGCCGCCCGTATGTAGTAAGTATGCGCGCACAAAAAATCCACTCCTGCGCATCTGGATCTGCTCAATAGTATCAAAGTATAAGATAATAATATGTAGGAAACTTGTGGAGTCAGGTTAGTCACACTTAAGATTACTTTGTAGACAATACTGGGTATTGTTAATTTTATTGTATCTAAAAAAACATGACTTTCCTATCAAAAACTTTGATAGCTAGGTTTTGACGCTAACAACTGACATTTTTACTGGCTGTGAGTAGGTACTTATATCTAGATATCTAGTTAATGAACTTGACATTATTAGGCTAGAATTATATATATAGGTCCCGGTACAGATTTTTGTGTAGGTAATCGATAAGGATGGATGGAGAAATATTGTCTAAATTAAATGCTACCAACTATATTTGGGTCTAGAAATATAATAGTAGTCTAGAAAGATCTATCAGTAAGTACAAATTACAAATAAAAAAACTTTTATAGGTATATTAACTAGGTATGTAGAAAACGCAAAACTGTTTGTTATATAACTTTTATTTCGTAGTTATTTCTTAATGTATTTTTAAATTAAATTTCCTTAAGTAAAGATTAAATTAATCGAAATAACAAATTACCTCCGTAAATACAACTATAAATGTAAACTGTTCATTATAGAATAACAACTATGGTTAGTTGCTCAGTTTAATATTATTATCCGGTCTGCAACGTGAACCAATAACGAAAAATAACATATTATTATATTGTATTAGATATAAATAAAATACGTACGTATTAGGACTTGTCACATATTATGGTTATCTTCATTTGAAAAAAATAGATGATTCAACTATCTTTCAAAAGCATTGGTCAGAATAAAACATGTCTATTATACAATTTGATACCTGCTTACCTACATTATACTTTCTTATATATTTAATTGACTTACAGTTATACGAACGTATAGGTAACTATAACGTAGTAGGTACCTACTTACAGAAATTATAGGTAACGATTGAAGAACAAAACGTCTTTCTAAGATTTTGTCAGTATCACGACAAGTGGAAAAAATAGAACCTGAGAGAATTACACAATACTTATTTGAAAAAAACTTGAAAGAAGTTTATAGTTAAACTTATTTCAAATAAAGTTAACGAATTAATACAAACGATTTGGAACTTTATGACAATGTTTTCAAAGAACAATTTAAGTACCATGAGTCCTCACACACACTGTACCTAAAACCAGCGATCGGATTTCAACTTTAACGTATTTTATTAGAGTCAAGATTCTTATCTTATCTTATCTTATCGTTGGGGCCCTTTCGGATGCACTTCGACCCATTGGGATCTTTTGTGCCTGCCCCTCCTTTAGCTTACTCCAGGTTCTCCATAACCGATTCCATGTATCGTATTATGTCTCCCTGTCGCAATGCCTTGAAGTCTCCAGGCTCTAGGTACCCGGAGCCGAGTATCTTCATTCTTCGTCTGGTGAGGGCGTCGCAGTAGCACACCAGGTGTTCCACAGTTTCGCATTCCTCTCCACACATTCTGCAGTCGCTGCTGTTCGTAAGTCCCATTTTATGTAGGAGTTCGTTGACTCCTAGGTGACCGGTGAAGACTCCCGTTATAAGTCGGATTTGTCTTCTGTTTAGAAGCCAGAGTTTTTTAGTCCAGGTTTCATTTGGGCACTGTATGAATTGCCGTGAATGCCTTAGTCCCACGCCCGCCTTCCACTCTACTGTGTGGTTCCTGGCAGCGTTTTCCTTAATGGCCGTGTTGATGGTTCCCATTGAGAGTCCCACGAACGGTTCTGGTCCAACGAGTTTTGTGTTGGATCCTTTGTCTCGCCATTTCGTCTGCTTTCTCATTGCCGACGAAGCCTTTGTGTCCTGGTATCCAGACCAGTCTAACCTTATTGCGTCTGCCTAGTTTATTCAGTGCTTGGACGCCATTATATACTAGCCTCGACTGCACTTTGTAGGCCGCGAGAGCTTTCAGCGCAGCTTGGCTGTCACTTAAAATATAGATGGTTTTTCCATTAAGGTGCCTGTCTATATTTTCTTGTGCGCATGCAATAATCGCATATGTTTCTGCTTGAAAAACTGTTGCATGCCTTCCCATGCTTACGCTAGTAGCATAGTCTTGTGCGTATATTCCCGCACCTGTACCCGTGTCCATTTTGGATCCATCGGTGTACCAAATTAGGCTGTCTTCCTGTGGTGGTTCCAGTCCTTTTTGCCAATCGTCCCTTGTTGGGATTTGGATTTTGTAGTTTTTCTGGAAAACGTACCTTGGTGTCATCTTGTCACACCCCATTCTCAGAAGTTGCTCAAGATGCCTGTTGTATTTTATGTTTAAGTGTCCATTCCTGGTCTTTGATCCCACGTACAGATTTGCTACGGATAGCCTGTGCAGGGACTTCATTGCCTCGGATTGGATCACAATATGCAGTGGTGTAAGGCAAAGTAGTGCCTCCATTGCTGCAGTAGGCGTCGTCCTGAACGCCCCCTGTTGTAGCCATGCATGCTACTCTTTGGACTTTCGTCAGGGTATCCTTGCAAGTGGATAGTTTGGTCCGTGGCCACCAGACTACACTGCCATATGTTATGATTGGTTTAATCATCATTTGATAGATCCAGTGCATCACCTTAGGTTTTAGTCCCCATGTTTTGCCATATGTGGATCTACACATTCCAAACACTCTCAGCGCCTTAGTTGTGATGTTATTTACGTGGGTTTTCCAGGTCAGTTCTTTATCTATGGTTACACCTAGATATTTCACTTCGTGGGCCCTTTAAGTGTACTACCGTATAGTGACACATCTTGGAGGTCATTTATATTCCTCTTTTTCGTGAATGGTATAAATTCCGTTTTACTAGGGTTGATGGAGAGCTCACGTTCGTCACACCATTTTCCTACCTTGTTTAAAGCATTCTGCATGATGTCTGATACCGTCGCTGGGAATTTGCCATTGACTAGTATTGTAATGTCATCTGCATATCCGACTGCCCATATCGGGCCTTCATTTAGTGTTACCAGTAAGGAGTTTACAACCAGACACCAAAGTGTTGGTGGTGAGGACTCCTCCCTGTGGGCATCCTTTGGTGGTTGAGGCATATATTTCCTCTCCCAATAATGAAGATAATATGACTCTACCCTGTAGCATGTTATTTATCCATTTGCATATGGTCGGTTCAATGCCATGTAAGCTTGCGGATTCATTTATTGCTTTAAATGTTGTCCGGTCAAATGCTCCTTCAATATCGAGGAAGGCACCCAAACAGAGTTCCTTCTCTTCAATTGCCTTTTCGATTCTGCTAACAACTAGGTGCAATGCAGTTT
This sequence comes from Polylopha cassiicola, assembly GCA_038024825.1. NCBI lineage: Eukaryota > Metazoa > Arthropoda > Insecta > Lepidoptera > Tortricidae > Polylopha > Polylopha cassiicola. Next base: position 10,679,445 of record CP149061.1, read on the forward strand.
CCGTAGATTTGCCAGCTTGATAGGCACACTGCATTTCATGCAGTGGATGCCTTTTGAGTGGCCCTTCTCTGATATATCTGTCCACCAACTTCTCTAGAGTTTTCAGGAAAAAGGAGGTCAGACTTATCGGTCTAAACGCTTTGGCATCTTCGTAGTCTGCCTTGCCGGGTTTCGGCAAGTAGGTTACCTTTACTATTCTCCATATGTGGCACGTGCCCGAAGGCTAGACATGCCCTATAGAGTCTACTCAGGTGCGGTATTAGCACTGTTGTTCCTTTTGTAGTAGTACAGGGAATATTCCGTCATATCCCGGAGATTTAAAGGGCTGAAAAGTGTCGATGGCCCATTTAATTTTATTGTGATCTACTACCTTCTTGGACGTGTCCCAGTTGTGCCGAGTGGTGCTGTGTACTTGCTCCTCAGGGCTGATAGAGTTCCCTTTGAGGTCCTCCTTCTTAAGCATCAGGGCACCCGGAAAGTGTGTCCTAATCATCACTTTTAAGGTATCCATGCCTGAGCTCGTTAACTTTCCATTTTCGTCTCTGACCGTCGTTAGCGGGTTAGACTTTTGTCATTGCCATTGCCTTAGACAACCGCATGCCTTCCGAGATCGTTTCTATTTGCTCACAATGATCTCGCCATGCCTTCCTTTTCGCCTTTCTTACGGCCTTGTTGTAGCTCGTGAGTGATTTAGCATACATTTCAAAATTTTTTGTCCGTTTTGCCTCGTTGAAAGCTACCCTAGACTCCTTCCGTAATTTCTCCACTTCCGGTGTCCACCAGGGCAGTTTCTTAGCTAAGACCCTTTTTTCCGGGCAGTTTTTGGTCCATGCTGTGTGTACAGCCTGTACGATCCTGTCCGCCTCAAACTCAATGTCAATGATGGAATTGAGCTTACCTGTGCAGTTCCCCAGTTGTGTTCAGAGGTCGCCTTTATACGCTTCCCAGTCCGTGTGCCTGGGATTTCGCCTTACCACAGACGGAATCGTAAAGTCCGTTTTGTATTTAAAACATATATACCTATGATCCGACAGTGACGTTTCATTAGATACATGCCATGAGTCAATTTTATTTGCAGTTTTGTTAGAAGCTAACGTTAAATCAATTACCTCACCTCGTCTAGAGTTTACGAAGGTTGGGCTATTGCCTTTATTAATTATTTGTAAAGAAGAGCTCACCAGAAAGTCCATTAACCTCTCCTCTCCTGTTGACGTCTGAGCTGCCCCAGATGACATTGTGAGCGTTAGCGTCGCACCCTATGATTAGGTCAGCGTCTGCTCCGCCTCCTTCAACCAGTTTTCGCAGCTCCTGAGATGCTGGGTCCACCGCTTCATAGGGTAGGTAGGCCGAGGCTATGACAACGATCCCCTTCCTGCCCTCCCTCCTTTATGGATCTTTATGCTGGTAAGATCCCTAGAACAGAAATCATTTAGAGGAATTGCATCTATGCCATTTCTGACGTAGATACAGGTCCTCATGTTATTATCAGAACATCGGTGAAACAGTGTACCGCCGATTCCGCCTAGACCTCTAATCTCACCTTTGTAAATGTATGGTTCTTGGATTAAGGCAATATCGAATTTTTCGCATTTAAGCTGCCTCGCCAGAAGGGCGGTAGCAGCCTTGTTGTGTTGCAAATTTATTTGTACACACCTTAGTTCTCCCGCGCCGGCGTCTACAGTACTTCAGCCCCACCATCTATGGCGGGCTCCTCTGACGCCGGGTCATCCGTCTGCATGGGGGACTGAGCCTCCAAGAGATAGAGTTCGCTGAGCCCCTCCAGTTCATCAGCCGTCATCGCAGACATGCCCGAGAGCGATGTCCTTGGCGACGACATAGCGATGTCCCGGAGCCGCCCAGACGGACCCCTGTGGTGGACTCAGTCCCCTTCGCTTCCGCCTCCATCACGGCTGGTTTCGATCAGCATCCACGGGTGTAGACCTTGACTCTCCCTCAACCCTGGTCCCCTCGACCTCCAGGAGCTTGAAGGAGCTCACATCCACTCCCGTGTGCAGCGCAAATCCAGCCGTTTAATGACCTCGGCTGAGGCCTGATCCATCAGGACGATGCGGCGGACACTCAGTTCCTCCGCCACCGTGTCGATGACCTTCCACTCCTCCGTCCTTAGCCCCGGGTTGTACCGCTGGAGGAGCCTGAGAATTACCTTTAGGTCCTTGACGCCAACTATCTTCGTTTTCCAGGCCATTTTGACCGGCTTCGGAAGATCCTTGGCGTCAATGACCCTAAGCTTAACATCTGCGACGGTCTTACCACCGATCGCGCTGTCCAGCCATTTAGCCGCAGCGTCGCGCCGTCACACATGACGTGGATAGCGCCGCCCTGTACATTGCCGAAGGTCACTTTCGGCAGAGGATCTGGGGTATCCAGCAGTGCCATAATGACTGCCTCCTGGATCGCTCCCAGATTCGCTGTCGTAAGCTTTGTGTTCTGGAAGTCTTCGGCGATGATTGCCATCCTTACTCCCGTCAGCGCAGCCGAGTATGACCCAGTTTTGGGACCCTCGGTCGCACTGCCGGGAGAGGATAGCTCGCCGCTGAGTTCCAGAACTCTTTGACTCGTGGCCCTGGTTTCTTTCCTGGAGTTGTCTGCCCGTAGTCGGGCCAACTCCCTCTGTTCCTTCCTCTTCTGTGTCCTTTTCGTCGAGAGGCGGTGCAACAGTGCCCCGCTTCTTTCGTCGCCTGTGTTACCCCTGGCAGCAGCCCCTCCGCCCCCTGCCACCAGTGCCGGTTCTACACCCGTCCTTTTCAGGACGGCTCGGTCCGGCACCTGCAGCAGTTTCAGAGGAACCGCTGCCTAGGGTCCTGTAATGAATTGAACTCCTGCCTTGGCCAGGGCGGTTTCCACACGGTACGTTCGGGTGCACTGTGCTCTTTTCAGAGCCCCGTGACCCTACCGCACCAGTAGTGGTACCAGCTCCAACCTCCGCATTCGTCCCTGTTTTTGCGCTATGCGCCTTTGCTCCACCTTGTGCAGGTTTCGCCTTTGCTCCGCCTTGTTCAGGCTCCGCGTCTTTACTTATTTTTCGGAGATCCATAAGCATTTAATGTTTCTTCATCCGATCAGCTCCCCACCCACCATGGAGCCCAACACCTGGGGTGCTTGCATAATAAAAGCACCAGGGTTACTGACCGGATATAGCGCTCCAAGGGGGGTTGTCTACGAGTCCGCACGACATGAGAGCTTTTCAGCCTACACACCGCCGACTGCAGACCCCTCCCCCCCAGAACGCTCGCCAGCGGCCCTCTGACGGGACGCCACAGCCGATTGATCCTGGCTGGCTAGGCCAAGACCGCCCGTCTAAGAGGAATTCAGGGCCAAAGACGAGTGTTGCCTTCAGGTGGTAACGCAACCGACCTCCATCCAGCTCAGCGCCCAGGATCCCCTCCTCCCCCCGCACGGGTCGCCGCGCACGGCACAAACACGCGGGCGCCTACACACGGGTGTAGACACATTTTTTCCGTCTAGCTGTTTTCGTTATACCTGTTTTCTCGGAGAAACTAGGTATTTAACAGGCAGCAACCGCGAGAAGGAAACAGCTAGACTTGCCCTAGGGATCTCAGCCACTGTGCGCTCCTCCTAGAACCGTTTGCCAAACTGGTCCCCGGTGACCAGCCTAGGATTGGACTCACCCCACTCTAGCAACCGGTTGCAAATTTTTTGTTGCGGTGAACCCAACCCCGCCCCGAGTCAAGATTAGGTTGTAGGTGATCGTAAACTAGAAGAACTGCTAATAACAAGGTACAAATTGATAGGTACCTGACAACCCTCGTAATGGAGCCGCAGCCGCGACCACTCCCGGCAATTGATTGCTAATTATAGAACGACTCTGTAATTATGTATTCATATATAATAACATACTTTCATAGAACGATTGTGTATGATTGAACGGACGGAGAACATTTTCATAATTATTGAGAACTTTTCGGGTAATAAGTATTAAGGACATCGTTAGCTAAAGATTCTTCTCGCCACAAAGATTCGGGTGATTGTATCATAAACTGTAAGATCACTATGTTGTTTTGACACACTAATTACATAGTGTATTTACGTGTAATACCTACGTGTCTCGTCTGACATAATGATATATTTGAGGGTCCCATCGCAAATTGCAGCAGCAACCTTACTGCCAACAAGAATGTGATGACATTTTGTCTCATGTAATGTCTAACTTACCCGAATGAATTATTCAAAAATGCTTTCTTGAAAGCCAACTATCCTGTCTCAAAATCTGTTCTCGAGAATTTATGATGGGGTGAAAACTAACCATATAGAAATGACTATCGCTCCTTCTCGAATAACCAATCGGTCTCGCATTCAGCCAATCTTTTTCCGATTTATACTCTTTTGTTTCCAATACAATGAACATGCCTATAAACCAATTCGTCCCTCCCTCCGTAGCCTTTGGCCTCATGCTACAATACCAATGGCATCCAACTCTTTCCAACCAGTTTAGAATGAGAAAGATGGTTGTTATGTTTGAAGTGAAGGCACGGCGCGGCGCCGCAGGGTATCGCTGGGCAAAGGGCATATCGCTGATATCGCTCTCTATATGTTAATCTTAAAGGTTTATTCAGATGGGCTGCCTTTGATACGAATGTCAAATGTTTACTTACCTACTTGTCAACTTATACGAGAATCGTGGATGAAGTCACAGTAATTGATTAAGTCTAAAACTACTAGCAAAGCTCCCGGTTGACCCCCGAGTAGCCTAGTATCTTTTTTATACCTGTACCTTATAAGGTTTTAAACAGATTCACATATTTATCACTAAATCTACAACTATTATATATTTTCCTTTGATAACATTCGAACTCGCACTCCTACAACGCAACGTCGTATTTAGTTCAATCAATAACGATAAGACGGTAGGGTCGCACATAGACCACACCGTCAATAGTTTTATCGACACGACACTACCCAAGTAGCAAAACTAAGTCGTATGACAGTTGAGAGCACGTTTTTATTTCCACTTAAAGCTGAGAAAAGGTACTTTAAACTGTCGAGAAATAGATCTGGAAACGTTTACTCGACCCAAAAAGGGCACATTTTACTCAGCTTAAAATGCTATAACTGTCGTAAAATAGTTGAGTTAGGACCCAAATAATGCCATAAAAGTCGAGAAAAAGCGACATACGGCACTATTAATTCTATAATAGCAATAATTTCACCTTTAATCGACTTATATGTCGGTTGAATGCAATGAAGTTGCTTTTACTCGACTTAATAGTGCTGTGACAGCTACTGCATCGCATTTACTCAGCTATTTAGTGGACTAATCGCAAAAAAGCGAGCTTTATAGAACTAAGTATTCCAGCTCTTTGCGGCGTGATGCACGGGTGATTATTTTTTTTTTCTTAACAACTATTGAAATTGAATGGTAGCCATATTATAATATGTTCTTTAAAATAATTGGTTTTCGGTGTTAGCTATCATTCATGTAAGACACCAAATTTCAATGCGAAATTTTATTTGTCGATTAACTACCTTATATTTCTAGTTAAAATTTTAATGGGTCTCCTTATTTTTGTGTTATTGTAAAATCATTTAAAAAAATAAAATATTAAAAGGAGTTATTTCGCCATTATAGAAAAACGTTTGCCATCTTACGACCTTTATTCATCCTTTAGTTGAAAAATAGAAAATATATCACATTTACATTACTATACCGACGCCATTACTGTCAATATTGGATTCCTTATTGCATATGATAAATCCGCAGTGTTTGTAAACAAAGTACCTAAGTACCTAAGTACTGTTTCATTTTTATATCATCTCACATCTTCTTTTGAGTTTCTTCCACTGTTCATAATCCATTTTCTAGAATATGTGAGCCTCAGCACGATACGTATTAAACAGATGTAATTAGAATTTGGTGTTGTAAAAGATTTCAAAGATCATTTATGTTACTTTTTGCTGCATGGTGGCCCTAAAAGTGCATTAGAATTGCTGTAGGTGTTATAACAATCACTTTAAAATCTTTCTCGCGACAAGTGCTGTAATAGAGAATCGATATATTTTATACTACACTTAGTACTTTAAGAGTTACTGAGAAGCTATTTTGTCATATAAGCAGCATTTTTAACATTATAATGCTAGCTCAGGAATTATGTCGAAGGACAGTGCTGTAAAGACGCCTCTTGTAGCTATTTAGAAAATACGAAGCAGTTATACAGTCAATTTAGAACTTACCGTTGTATAAAAGCGAAACTTGGTACTATTATACAATAATGGAATAAACGCTCTATAAACATGTGGAGTGAACGTTCAGTCGACAGAGTTTACCAGCTAAAATGAGAAAATGCTAAATAGTTGCGTCTAGATCTTTTATACAATGATTTGGCATCTTTATCTCCTTTTTACTACTATTTCTCGATCGTTAGCTGTAAAAAGCCTTGCTTATACGACTATTTTGCTGGTTGGGTAACTTCTTAGAAGTAAGTAAGTAAACAGTCAAAAAACGCTGTTGTGGGTTTACTTACTTATCTACCTACTTGCGCATTTCCCCGAAAGCAACATAGTGCCTAGGTTCAGAGGTTCAACTGTGCCTCGATGGATCAGTTTCTAGTCGTTTTAATCTGACTGCATCTGCGATGTATCTAAATTACCTTATTCAATTACACAACCCTTAGATACAATACACCTGTTATTTATAATTTTTATCGCCTTATTGATAATTAACATTATCTTTGAACTCGATCTAAGCATTAAGTATTTTATGACAGCTAATTCTGGTATTAAAAGTTGTTATTAAGTTATGGTGGACGTGATCGCTGACTCGACCATTAGAGGAAAGGTTAAGGAGGCTCTTGAAGGCGAGGCTTACTTCTGTAAAGTTTCCAATATTACGTCATCGACGGTGACACAAAGAGAAACTAACGAATCGAGACAAGGTCGTTTAACTCCATTGAAGTATTTTATATTATCTATTCCTATTTTTAACCCCCGACGGAATACATTTGACGTGTCTCGGATGAACCGATTATGTATAGCTGTTATTTTTTTGTTCAAAAGGTTCTTAGGTAGGTACAGTTTAATAGTTATAGGACGAAAAAGTGGGGATGAAAATAAATGTCTGCTAATATACGGGTATATTAAGACATTTGTATTTCAACCCAGAAAAGGGTAAAAAGTTTATCCAAACCGGAGATAATACGCTTCGTAATTCATATTTAGTAAGCATGCCAAGAACATTCTGACACTTTGATAATCATAACTTAATCTGTATTTGTATATAATAATATGTATTATACAAGGTTTATATCTTTAGTTCAATGGGAATGAAGAATGTTTTATCCTCGCTCCAAAGTCATTAAAGTCTAACTGTCAGCTTATTCGAGGAGCACTTATTCCAAAAATCTATAGCGACATCTTATCGTCTATTCTTTTCCTTGAAATCATTCTTCAAAAGACGATCTGAATCGAATATCCTTTTTCTTGCCGACAAGTTCAGTCGAAGCCCCATTAATATTTGAGCTGGCGTTACTTTTTGAGATAGGTAGTATCTTGAAAAGGTTGACCTATTTTGATGCTGGATCTGTACTGAAAATGATAAAATTGAACCAAATTTATTTTGTTTCAATAAAACTATTCATTTAATTAGATAAGTAGACGTTACTTAATTTGCTATTATGAAATTTTCGATTAATCCACATCCTGACCGTAAATCTTGAATTCCCTAAATGTTATTATTATAAAAACATAAGTTTGTATATGCTGAAACTAGGTTATTTTTTGCTGACGTTTCTAAAACTTTATCTACAGTTCCCATAGGTATACATAGCCGTCGCGTCCTATTCGGAGTTAAATAATGATTTTATTCCAAAGTTTTTAGTGTTTTAGTTCGCTTATTGTAGTTAAATTAGGTATCTACTATCTCCATAAAATAATCTTGATGCGATATTACGTTGAATTTTCGTGACTGTATGTACCTATGTCTATCGCAGTTCGTGATCCTACCGTGACTCCGTCTTTGGATTAATCTGCGATTGATAATAACTTGAAGTATCTATTCTTTATATTCTCCACTCCGATGTATTTCCTTAAACTTGTGTAAATGCGGAGAGGTCACGTGTGTCTCGCCCCCGATGAACGTGTTACTTACATAAATATGTCCGAGCCCACCTCTAGCGGGCTGTGACACTTTAACATATCGACATGGCTTTAATATATATATTATACATCTTATCGCGTCGTCTTATTGTGTCACAATTTGCTTGTCAAATGTCGATAATGCTGTTGCGTCATGAATAGCGCGGGATATTGGACGCCAAATAGATGTCTGAAGTGGATAAAATAGTTAAAATGATCGGCAATATAACAACGACGATCTTTACGAAACTGTACATTAATTACGTACCTACGTCACCGTCACAAAATATGTACCTAATGTAACATTTTTAAGTTTTCTTTTTAAGTTACTTTATAAACAAGAACTAGTACTTAATCTATGTACTTAACATTTGATATGTTTGGTAACATTCATTATAGGTATTCGTGTATGGTTTGCATTATATTAAATCAATACTTAAATCAAAATGTGTTTTCTTATTAAGTTACTTACCTATTTATTAAACAAGAACTGAGTAGGTACTCCTACCTATGTAATTTTGTTTAGTAACATTCACCTTATAATATATTCGAGCTTATTTAACGCCGTGTTTAATTCGATAAGAAAAGACGTTTTGTCCTCAAAGGTACAAACAAATGAAATTCTAGTATTTATGCATGATAAAGGTGAGCATATTAGAGTCACGAGCATAATATTATGTGTGAGTAGATCGATGGAAACCGCCGAAGCTCGTGAATAATGGAAACGTTTCCATGTCGTATGGCTTGAGTAAGTTGTTTACGTTACTCAGTTTCTTGTTTATTTGGAACTTTTTATACATACATATTATTTTTTTTCCATCACCTATTAATTAATACAGGTAGCTGTACCGAAGTACCGATAGAAAACCGTGAAGTAGCTTAATGTCTTCAGCCCTGAATGTAATAGGTATCAAGAAATACTTTACAAAAATACTGAAGACGTCTTGTTATCATTCGAGTATCGTCGTTATCAGTATGCGGGTCATCGACCGCGCCGGCAGCATCTCTCATACATACACGATTTTGTCCGTCTGTTCTGAATTTCTATTGAGTATTAAAGTTTTATGAGGTTCGGGAGACGGACGTTGACTGAAAACGAATACCTACTCTTTCGATACTGTAATAAAGTTCACGTATTGAGATCAAAATAATGTAAGTAATATTAATATTGTATCTAATCATCGATTTCAACAAAAACAATAGGTACTTACCCAAGTTAGACTGCTCAAATACTCGTACCTATGGAAACAAATGTAAATAATGGCAGGTTTAAAGCCGTCAACTTCTTTAACGATAATAACGATTTAGTTATAGTATGGAGCTTCGAACTTACTATCTTAATAAAGCTTCAGGTAGGAGTTCACCGCTCACGGGAGCTCAGCGAGCCGCGGCGTAAAGTTTTGAAAGTATCTTCATCTCTTTAAGCAAAACGTTTATTGTATCAACATAGGTAGTGATTGTATTTGTGTGAATATGTATATTTTTGAGTTTAAAAAGATATGAATGCCTTTTATTAACTTTACAATACGTAAACGGTTACTCCCGTCTGTGGTCCCGACGTACCTATCATTATGAGCGTTCACTAAAATTGTAATTTGTATCCAATTTTCTACTCAATTTCGTATAGTTTGTAGGCACCCTAATGCGGAGTTACGGACGGACTGTAATAACGCAGTCATTTCACATCACGCACACACACACACACACACACAACACATCTGTCATAATTGAAAACCTGTAAATAACAACTGACTACCGCAAGGAACATTTCATAGAATTATGACACCGGAACGCCGCGGCGCCGCGCCCGCTATATATTATGTTAATACTGCTTTATCATTAAGTATTTTACAAGTTGAAAGTGCAAATTACAAATAGGTACTAAATTATAAAACCACACCGTAGGTACATCTATTAATTATACTAACGTAATCGTTAATGAACACTTATTTATCGACAGGAAAATAAACACCCATTATTCCAACAGCCCAAATTTCCATGGACTCGTGTGCACTTATAACAAATCGGTATTATTATTATACCTATTGTGACTATAAATAACTGTAATCTCTTACATGCGAAACGTAATGCTCAGTTGGGAAATAGTTTTTGAAAATATGTATTTTCATTTCATCTCTTATAGTTGAAATCCAAAACCGACACATGCAAAGCCGTGGACGGACAGCTAGTATATAAGTACCCACTGTACATTGCTGATTCTATTCCCCGGATATCAAGCTTGGGTCGTCGTGTTCTCGCTCGGCCTGCACCGCGCCTGCACTGCGCCTGCACCGCGCCTGCACCGCGCCTGCACCGCGCCTGCACCGCGCCTGCACCGCGCCTGCACCGCGCCTGCACCGCGCCTGCACCGCGCCTGCACCGCGCCTGCACCGCGCCTGCACCGCGCCTGCACCGCGCCTGCACCGCGCCTGCACCGCGCCTGCACCGCGCCTGCACCGCGCCTGCACCGCGCCTGCACCGCGCCTGCACCGCGCCTGCACCGCGCCGCCGTCGTCTCGCATTTTTCTCGGGAAGGCAATCACGGCGATCTACGAGTTTTATGTTCATCACGAACATGAGCTAGTGGCGGGCACAGACTGAGAGCGACAGCTGAACTACTCCAGGAGTGTAGAAATAGCATTAACAGGTAATCAGGTATCTTATGTAGTTGGTAACAACAAATTTGTATTCGGTAAATATTTAAGCCAGTTATACCAACCATAATAAATACATAGAGTAAGAGAGAACACACAAATCAGTTTTCTTGTTCATATGCTTATTAATATGTAACAAAACTCCACCCACAAATACCATTAACCTAACCGATCGATGCAATACTTATGTAAGTACAATATTTTATAGTATTGATACTATTGTCTCGAGAGTGTCGAGCCTCAGTAAATATTAAACCGACTACCTACCGCATTTGAAACACAAAACAGATGTTTTGAAAACATTGATTGTATGTAAAACAGTGTTTTGATTTCCTTGAAAAAACTCACTTTAAATATAAAGCGGTTTTCCTGTAGCACGTCGCCGTCGCGCGTCGCATTAGAATCTTTATGGTTTAGAATTAAGTATTTAAATATAGTTCCTAGAATATGAGGCAATATCGTATCGGGAACTCAATGGGTAGGTAGGTATGCGCTGATTTTTCACATTTCGGTATATCTTGTTAGGTACTTAAATCAAATGTGTCTATTCTATTATTGGCCTTTGCATTTTCTTTAATAGGATACATAGGTACCTATGTAACAAATAAGAGAAGATAAATTGTCATAAACATCCAGTGTTTATTTAAAGACACCTCATTTCTATCAGTTTCCATCATCCTCCTCAGCTGCGATCCATCCTACCCCCTTGAAGAGTGGTGCAGCTGTTGTCGTTGGCTGTGTCGTCGTCACGCGGACCTGCACTGTGCAGGTCATTAAGTATCCGGTAATTGCAGGATTTTCACGAAATCTCCTTATAATGTTTGCATCGTTAATATCTCCATCCGTAAGAAAGAGGTAAAAGACCGCCTCACACATACCTCCTATAACAATTCCGATCCTGGGCAAGCTTGTGCGTGTGCGACGGTTTTTTTCAGTCGCCATCGAGGTCTACTTCTGATGGTAATTGCGAAAGAAAATGTGCTCTAAAATCTAGAATTAAGGTTCGATTTGGAGTATTCCGTTGTGTAGTTTCGGTGGTGCTATGTCGGCAGTTTTCTGTCAAATTAGACCTGTTTATGGGCGCCGGGGGCGGCGGCGTTTAAACTTAAACTGTTGCCTTAATTTAATGCTGTACTGGTTTAATGCTACTTTCATTTGAAGGCAAAGCGGTACTGCAGGTAAGCAAGACTTGCTTTAAAGCCATTTATTTCGAACTGGCTTATTTTTAATAAGATTAACGACAAGATAAGATGAATGACCATAATATGAGTAAAGTAATTTGAAGTTTTTGAAGTAAGTAGGTAAGTATTGTAAGATTTGATTCGGCAATTACCTACACGTTGGAATAAGCATAACGTAGCTATAATACCTACCTAGGTTATTGATAGTTTACTTTCTCTATAGGCCTATTAATTTTTTACCAACAGTTTTTTAGTAGTACTTACTTGCCTAGTTATTTCGCTTTAATTCGTTTCGTATCCATCATTATAGCATAACGATATAAAATATTTTTATGGAGTCGACTATCGAGGCGGTATCGCAGCCAAATAGTACAATAATGGCTGTAACTGGTCGTAAACGTAGCAATTCACAACTTAACGTCCCACTGCTGGGCTATTAAGTCCACTTCAATTTGATCCCAGCAGTCAGTCGAGCGAGCGAATCCGAATGTCTTCCCATACTAACAAAAATAAAGTTTATAAAAACAACGCGCTGTAAGTGAGTCTTAATAATAAATAACAAACATTAATGTTGTCAAATTAATTTTCAAAACGGCCCCGCTCTGCTCTGGATTAAGATGAAATGTGTGATTTTATTACTTAAATACTAATTTATTTGAGCACTTACAACCGTGGAATTTCACATTCAAAATTAAATTTACATAAGTACATAGTTTTTCGACTAAAAAAGATTAAAAAAAACGCTCTCCAATTCACATGATCTCAATGCAAAATAAGATTTTCGATCGTTCGTCTACTCGACTTCACACATCATTAACAATGACTTTTAAATAGAAGACATCCTAAAACCACAGTTTCCCATTGAGAACTCAATTTTTTGCAAAAATAAAATCCAATCATTACCGAGCCGGACTAGAGAAACCAATCCATCACACACTTCCCACAAATAATAGGCACTACAAGTGAATGATAATGCAGCCTGGAGATGCACTCATAGTTCTAGTGCTGCCTGATGTGAATCGACGACGACAAGTTGGACTGAATACATACATTCACATAGCTACTGTAGGCAGGCAAACCTTGTTTCGCAATCACCCAAATTAAGTACCTACTTGGCAAACGCGGACAACAGGATATAGAAGTCTTTTGGTGTCTAATGCATTCCACTAGAATTCACTGGATGGTCCTAAACGCGTATAGAATTAACATTAACCCGGCGGCGGCTCGGATAGTGATGCTAATCGATTTGGAAACCCAAACTCGCTTTCGAGTGTGAAGTCGTTCTGACAGCCGCTAGCCGCTAGCCGCTGGCCGCCGCGCTGGCCGCTAGCCGCTGGCCGCTGGCCGCCGCGCTGGCCGCTGGCCGCTGGCCGCTCGCGAACCTGCCTGATATGAGCCGCTGGAATGATTCGTTTAGTTATAGCGTGCGGCCGTATTTAATGCGCCCGCCGTCCAAATTCCGAGTATTGGTGAATGACACGTAATTCCGACGAAATTGTAATTCGATTGGACACGAAAGAACATTTTTATAAAATACCTATCTATTTTACGACCAGTCTGAATCTATAATCTATCATCATTAGTCCATAATTTTGTATACCTGTTTCAACAAGATCCCATTCCGCTTTATCCAAATCACGGGATACCACATTAAATTTTTGGTATTTATTCGGTGACAGGGCCGCCACAATCGGTATATAGGTACCTATGTGATTCTCTAATTACCAACAAGAGAGGTATTTCGAGAAAAAAGTAAAATCAGCAAAAACTTAGCTTAGCCACAACGATGATGATTGATTGATGATGATGATGATGATTTTAGCGTTTCAGGGTTGTTAATAGTAGGCAGGTACATTAAAATTTGATACTAATTTTGTAAATGAGTATACGGACTCAATTTTTAAGTAGGTACTTAGGTAGTCGCTACGGTAATAAGCCAATTCTGAATGAGCTAGCGCTCTCGAAACGCTACTATTAATGAGGAGAAATATGTCGCAAAAACACTCTCCAGAAGGTTACCTAAATAGTTTCTGTTTCATTCATAGTAGGCACCTATTCATTCCAATACATCGGGGGCTTCTGGTTGACATCGAAACATGACAGGCTTTACCGTAAACATTCGGTATCGACGGAATTGCAGATAATTTGTACACATGATCACCGATGAGACTGGTCGGACTCGCGCCGTCGCAGCTTCTACAATAATTATGTAAACTATGTCTTTAATTATGCGCCATGATAATCGTTTCAGATTAATTTATTAATTAATGTAGTAAATTTAAAGCAGCTGGCATGAGACCTTTTTCTAACAATGTTTTATTAATGCCGAACCATATTACGACGAACTAACTAGAACTGGTACTTTTTATATCTTCATCAGAATAGGCTGGTGTCGTTTTTCTCCGACTCGCTTTATTTGGCCCGACTGCATTCTCACACGATATCCTCGTCTACTCGCCTCTCTCTCCGACACCGACGATGGCCGTATGAGAGAAAAGGACAATTTAAATTACTACAAGCGAAGCACGTTCCGAGTCGGTATTCCGAACTATTAGGCACGCTCATCTACGTACGCCGGGCACCGAGACGTGACACTTATTGCGATGAACATAAGGTTTAAGTTTAGGTATCGTGTGTTGCTGAGGGTACACCTGAATCGCTGGGGGATAAAACCGCTTTAACTTCCCTTGACGACGTACAGTCGGATACAAAACACAATGCGGAATAATTTGTGCCCATTTTCGGATAAATTATTTCAATTACTTACAAATTATGTAGCTAAAGATTTGAATAATATAATTATTAAGTTTATTTACAACTCGGATTTTATGTCCTCCATGTATTATTTTATAGATCTATCTACCTACTTTATGTGTCATATATTACCTATCATGTTTTCTTGATTTAAGATTAGAGAAAATGAATAACTAAATCTTAAATGATTCGTTTAGACTTTGACAAGTAAAGTCCTAAACATCTCCACCACACTACTTAGGTATTACTCGTTGATATATTTTTGTTTTATTCCTACTTTTCACTGGAAGACCACAAAAACACCGCAACAAAATAACCCCCGGCATATGCATTCATCTTGATTACGCAGTAATGGGTGAATGCATTTGTCCGCACTTGTGCGTGCACACTGCACACTGCAGTCGCCGGCTGCAGCTGGTGAGGTGCACCGCAATGAGGGGCATTACGTAATCCTGGAGAGAGCGGTCACTGGCATTTTTTTTATTGTAAAAACCATACAGCAAGGAAATTGTATCGATAGGTAGGTACTAGTAGAGGCCATAGTTTTATTAAGAAGAGAATGAGCCAAATACATGTACCTACCTATCTAACTACCTGGTCTATGGGACAAAAAATACTCGGCGACAAATGTGGTCTAACATAAGAGCTAAATACCTACACAGGTAGTATTAATTTGAAACTCCTTAACAAACATGTTTTTTACATGTTTATGCATATTATATCTGCCACCTTCTAATAAAATAACCAATCTTACAATCTATAACCTACGTTCGATCAACTATTACTGAAAAGTAAAGATCACTCATAAACGAGGTGAAATACATAGGTAATATTTTTTATAAGTTTGAGCGTGACATTTGAGGCGTTGCTAACGAACATCCGCCCTCGGAGCAGCGACAAAGATGTCCCAACTCGTCCCCTTATCTGTCATCGCAGCATCTCTCAGATGTGACACGCTCTCGTCGTGCTATCACAATGCCTATCTTAGAAACCCTGAAGAATACCCTCGCGAACTATATTCAACCTTAAGAAATATAAAATATGGTATATAATTCACAGAAGATGTGTTTAGATAAGTCGTGCATTATCAGTCAGCTGGTATCGAGCGGAGCGCGTCTTGATAGGAAGTGATTAGTGATAACGTTATCTCTTATCAGTTAATTGTTATCAGCCGGGTTTAGGGTGCGTGGGAAATTTGTGTCACGTATTATAATTGCCTTATAAGTTACTAGTGACCCGCCCCGGCTTCGCACGGGTGCTATAAACCTTCCTTAAGAATCACTCTATCTATTAAAAAAAACCGCATCAAAATCCGTTGCGTAGTTTTAAAGATCTAAGCATACATACGGACATACAGCGAAAACGACTTTGTTTTATACTATGTATTGATAAGTAAGTAAGTAAGTATGAAGCTCACTTAAAAAAATAATCTGTAATTAACTTTAAGTCGGTAGATTTTGTAAGTAGCATTGCATTAAACATTTTTTTTATAGATAACTACACCTACCTTTAGGTCATACAAAAAGCTATTGTCATAATCCTTTCAAATCATATTCAATCAAACCTAAGGATTAGGTACTGTAAGCAATAATTATCCTTACTAATATCCTTATCCTTACGAATATTATTACTAATATTATAAATGCGAAAGTAACTCTGTCTGTCTGTCTGTTACGCTTTCACGCTAAAACTACTGGACCGATTTAAATGAAATTTAGTACAGAGAAAGGCCGGAGCCTGAGAAAGGATACTTTTTGACCGACCGCAAAAAAGGAGGAGTTCCACGCGGACGAAGTCGCGGGCAGAAGCTAGTCTAATATAATTATGTTGTTTAAATGGCACTCGCCTAACCTAAACCGTTGAATATTGATCGATTATAGAACATAAACTTTTTAACCCTAGCGCACCCACGGGATGATTGAATTCCATGTGAGCAAAACCGCGAAGAACCACAAGTATAAATCAAAATAGACTCCAGAACATCTTAAGTTTATATTCTAATATTCCGTCGTCTCTGTGCTCACCGACTGTCTTTTAAGATATAAAGAGATAATACATCAACGATGGTCGGGTGAGGAGTGAGCAGCCCGCGCCCGCGCCCGCGCCCGCTCCCGCGCCCGCTCCCGCTCCCGCGCCCGCTCCCGCGCCCGCGCCCGCTCCCGCGCCCGCTCCCGCTCCCGCGCCCGCTCCCGCGCCCGCGCCCGCTCCCGCGCCCGCTCCCGCGCCCGCGCCCGCTCCCGCGCCCGCTCCCGCGCCCGCGCCCGCGCCGTCACGAAGAAAAAATAAAATAAGCCTGCATAAAGCAATAAAGCATTTACGGCTCGTAAACAGAGTTTTTATATTATTTCAAGCAATTAGCCTTCGAAACAATTATCGATACAGTGTTACTTTATAGGTTTTTTATAGACTCGTTTCATTTTTAATCATAATAATTACATACTGCGGTGTCGGCCGCAATGGTTAGTTTTTCTGTTATTTTTTAGAGAATAATGCACAATAGTAAAGTATAACTGTATAACCAATATGTAATTACATAGGTGAAGAGGATTTACGACAGATCGAGTTTAGAACTCACATATTTTCTTAATCCCGAATCCTGTTCTTTTTTAGAAGGCTGTTAAGTAGTAAATAGTGCAGGATGTAGTTCCTGGCTGTAGGAATGGAATCATCGATTAAGAACATCAACAATTCAACACGTATCGAAAGGACCTTCGTGTCTATTCAGCATTCATTTTCATTTTATGTTAAGGATTTTTATTAAAAAAAATATATAAAAAACGATTTGAGTTTTACTCTTGTGTCAAAACGAAATGTTTTTGAACCCTGTTTTTTTATTGCATAAAATATTTACATACTTAAGAAAGTATTTCAACTTAGGTACGTATAGAATCTCTGGTCTATGTTAAAGTCTAGTATAAAGGCAAAGGCTAGGCTCAAGAACGCTGTATCGATCTTTTATACTTAGTTCGTGTCAGTTATGAATAGCCCGAGTGTGAAACAACCGGCGCATGTGAATTATAAACGGGTACAGGCCACCTCACGAGCTGTTTGTCAAAACACCATCTACAAGTTAGTCAAATGTGCTAAGACATCGCAACCACTCACTAAACAGGGCAGTCGTGTGTACTGTTTCAATTGATACGGGTTTTACTTATGGAGATACGGGTATTTATTGTATGTATGTGTCGGTAAGTATATATAAGTACGTATATACTAATACTACGTACCTACCTATGTAAGTATTTAACAAGTTATTTTTCCTGTGAGTCGTAATATGTATAGCGCAGTGTCAATCGTTTCAATATACTTACGTACCAAAATTAGGTAGGTAGGTACATCTTTAAATTATATAGACATAAAATGTATGATTAAGTACTTCTACATATCAGTTATCAGTGTAGGTAGGTACTGGATCGTTGGAAAGACCGTATTGAGAAAACTTTCGACGCAATTAATCGAAAATTCAAAAATTAACAGTCACTGTAGAGGTTGTCAAAAACAAACTACCTATAAGTTTGTCAATTAATATATTAACTAGATAGTATCTATCTACTTAAGGTATGGTATCGTAATACCTAAGGTATGTTAAAAACACCGAAATAAAGTCCCTAACTGTGTAAATTAAAACTAACGCCATCCGGAGCACCGCTTCCTGACACGAGTAACCTCGCGCCGAGTCGCGCCCGTCGCCGCCGATAAAACTCCCGCTAACTGGATCTCGCTAAAAATCCGTCGCGTTTGACACCTCGATGAGTGATGGCAACTGCAAGTCTATCGATTGCCTCCCCCCCCCCCCTTCCACCACCCTACCAACAACGCCTCCCTGCGACACCAGACTGCCATGCTTTTCATGTAAACGGATGCTGAGAGCATATTACAAAATACCTCGTCGCTCTCACCCGACCGCCGTGGCGGTGTACATCGCTGCGTTACGTTTAAACTACACCTCCAAGGTTCATACTTGAGCAGCGATGTAAAAGGTACACTGCGATGCGGCGATGGTCTAGTTCCTGCTAATATTGCCGTAAAGAAGGTCAGTAACCTTGTCCGTAAGAGTTGGACGGCGCCCAACGCTGGGTTTGTAAGTCGCGCGACACTCGCGACACCCGGGACACCCGGGACACCCGGGAGGACGGCCGGCGGTGAAGGAGCGGTGCACGCGGCGGGTGGAGCTTAAAGAACAACCTAGATACAGGCGGTGTGAAGTGCATACAACATGTGCCAACGTTGCGTTGTGGATATATTTTGTAGGAATCTTAAAGAATTAATAAAGTCGGCGAAGTTTTCAGTAGCTATACTAAGACATGATCATCGCGTTGTGCGCAGTCAAATTGTGTCACGTCTATAGTAGGTGATAGGCACTTGATATCAGTGATGTCGCACTAAAATTTTTATCTTATAATGTGCTTGCCTAGGCCAATATATTTGTAGGTATTGTAAAAAGTTTAATTGGGGGAATCCAAGGCATCTAGCTGTAAAATTGCTTACTTACACTAAAAAGTGCCTCTAATTTGCCTAAAAAGTGGCAAAAACTTTCAGACAAACGGATCGGTTTAAATACAGTGACGTCACTGTGCCACTATCACCCATTATCAGCCGCCGCGACACCGCGACACCGCGCCGCGTGATGCCGCGCCGCGCCGCGCCGCCCCGGATCCGCCGCGCCGCGCGGCCGCGGCTCGGCCGGCAGCGCCCGGCAGTGGGTCACTCGGCGCGCGGCTCCAATTATAGCTAATTACACTTATTATATCGTTAAGTAGCTACTTGACATATTGTTGTTTGTGTGGTTGGCAAATGTAACCTAATTTACAAAACTTTGGACTTCGAAAAAAGGTTTGTATTGATTCAATATACCGGTTCGCACCGGAATATACGTCAAGTGAGTAACTAGGTACGACATTTCATAAAATTACTACTTACAGGTACATATATACCTACACACGTACAGAGTAACTGTTTGCTTCGGTGTAAAGGTGTTCCTACAACGACGGCTTATTGTAAGGAGTGAGGTGAGACCAACTCGACTGTGCTTCGCATGCCATATGTTACAGTTAGTCATGTTGCCGGGAGGTAACCAGCTGACTGTTCTTAACAATATCAATTATTATGCATAGGTAATCATTATCAATGCGAGTGGTGAATATCCTACCCTTGCTGTTGAAACGTCCCAGCGTCAACGAAGGAAAGGATAAAACGTCCTATACCTATCTTATAAGTACAGGTATGACCTGTGACATCGTGCAAAATACACCGGAAACTGGCAAAGCTCGTCTTCCATCGTTTTCCATTTAAATAGTAACATGAGGTAGACGCGCTGAATAGAGAAGCATGCGGTCAACAACTCGCGTGTGTGTGTACAGACAGACAGACAGACTCGGTGAATGCTCATCACCGCTAACAATGCTCCATTGATCAGTAATCAGTATTGTACATTATAGCCGCATTGTCATGTTAATCACCTCCCTCAATTAACACGACACGCCACGGCCTTAACACAACGCGTTACGGCTTAAAATCGAGCGAACACTGCAAATCGTCACATGTGGTACGGTTTTTATTGTTATTTGATAGAATGTATGGGAACTACAGAGAATACGTTTTATCAATTACAATTGAATTACAACTCTAAATAAAGGACATCAAAGTTCATATTCATATGAAGCTTTAATCTTGTTTACTGAGTCTACGAAAAAATGTTACAATATCAAACTATCGACTTTTGGGTGTAGTTCCGTCTTATTTATCATCATACGAGCGAGAGAGACAGCGGCCTGTATTGAAAGACGATAAGCGGAAGTCTTCTAGTATATTCCACACATGGCTGAAATTATTTTTTTTGTCGTGATGTAAGAAGAGCGCAATTGCAGCTGGGAGCGTGGCGTGCGATGAGGAGTCTACTCCCACGGCTATCAGGCTCCTCAGTTCATTCGGCCCATCTGCTACGTCCTAAGTATCTATACTTAGATAAAATTAATTCTCGTCATTAAGGATTTGCTCACAGATATTTAACCACAATGCACCTACTTAAATAACATCGTCCGTCGCAACTGCCAAGCCCATGCACGCTGGATCAATAAGGATGGACGGATTACACCACATCAATCATGTTTTAATTGTGTGATGGTCATACAATATGTCTATCTTATTATATTGCGTAAAGTACAAGTTATATACTTACCTATATTCTGTCTCGGAAAATTAAAACATGCGATTTGTATCTTCCATCTCGAATAGGTACGCACGTTTTTATCACCTGTTCCACACCATCCGAAGAGTTCCTTAACGCATTGGAATTGGAGTCTGGTTAGAGCCAGGTCTTCAGAAAGATTCATATTTTTTTTCATTTCTATACATAACAATAGTTCCAAACGTTACAGTTCGAGTGAGTTACTTTTTACCTGGTTATTTTTCTTAATCGTAGGAAGCCTCATTAGCGCCGGTGCGGCGGCGGCCGTTGCTCCGGCGATCATTACGCTACAAACTGCGAATTCATACCTTAATTAGTCCAAACGGACGATTACAAGCGACCATCACCATATGTTCAATTAATACAAACCACCCGAAAACCAGACTTACACCTTCACGATAAGATGCGTTTTTGAACGCGATCATTTTGCTACACAATATGTTTGATCTCACAATACTTGCATAAGAAGGTAAACTCTACCGCGACTGAAATAAAGTTCATTTGCAATTGTAATCGCAGTGAGCCACATGTTTGAATAGGGCTTATATATGTAAAGTAAATTTTATATTTAGGGTATTAAGGTGTATTTTTTATCGCAATCGTGAACAGAAAACACATGGTCACGATAAGTCGATGAGATTAAAATACTGGTGAGAACAGTGTTATTCCAATACGGCCCGTTATCGGACCAATATTTGGTTTATTAAGTGCATTTCTAATGGTTTTAATGTCCAGAAAGCGAATCGTATAAATATCACCACGATGGACATACATTATCAGTTTCATCAATTATCTTAAAAGCTTTCCATTATTAACAAAACTTGAGAATTTTGTCTGTAGGAAATAAACACTGATTGGATAACTGAGTTTAGGCTACATACATCTAATAACAGTCCATCACTTGCCACAATACAATAAAAATAACAAACAAGTAAGCAAGATTTATTTACTTACCTACTTATTTAAATTTCATAAATACAGTATACTTCGTTAACTTAATTTGCATTGTTTCTTGCTTGCTGTCCCAGTGGTGTAATCCAACTATGTATTTAGTAATCTGTGCTTAAAATATTACTTACTTATGATTATACAGACAGACAGAGACTAACCAAAAATAAAAGATAATGATTATCTTTAGTTAATGTAAATCTATTAGTGCCTTTATAAAATATCCTAATATAAGAAATGGATTGTACGAATTACTTACTACAATTGTACCTAACTACTCGTAATTAAAGCAATACAAGAAAAGAACAATACAGCTTAAAATTAAATACATTGCATTATATGTGCCTACTTACTCGTATTCTTTCACTAGTAATGATTGTATTGTGTCTAGCCGTGACGCAAATTGATTCTATTTGTACTCAAAGATTAATTAATAGTACAGTGAATGATTAATAATGAGAAGGAATCCTCTGAGGACCGCTAATGCAGATGATGGAGGATTGATTAATTATTACACAAAGTCATAGTTAGACTACCATGCGACAAATTATACAAAAGACGTGGTTTGTGTTCTCCAAGATTCGTTCTAAAATAGGTACTAAAATAAATTAATAATATTACCAATACATATACATACTTTAAGGGGAAAGTCTCTGATCGAAATTCGTTCATAGCTTTTACGTAGGGTACTAACAATGAATATGAAGTCATGAATGTTTTCAAATAAAGTTATTCTATTATTTACTATAATGATGTTGGGGTAAAATTAAATTAAGAATCGGGTCGTTTTATGAGCCCACTGTACTCGAGTTGTTGCCAGTGGAAATAATAAAAATAGGGTTGCGGCTAGCGCGACTACAGGATTTAACGAATATAAAATCGCGGCGGGCCTGTAATATGAAACAGGTAAGTACTAAATAGCTAGTTACTTTTCGTATTATGTTCGTTATTAACTCCAACATTGAAATTAACTAGTTTTAATATAATTCATTATGTAGGTAATGAATACCAACGACGAGACGAACATTGCTGTGAGGGACAGATAATGCGAGTTGCTTTCTATTAAGTAATATAATAACTATTCATCCGCTCGATAGCATGGGGGCTACACGAGATCCCGAACGACAAACGCTTTCTGATATCGACAATCGCAAACGCCGCAACGTTTACGTCAAACGATGGTTAGACAAGATTTTCAAGTGACTGCTACAAGGAACTGTTATTTTCTGAATAAAGCAGTTATTTGTGTGTGTGTGTGTGGCCCATCGGCATCGCCCCTAGTGAACATGCTTGTAGGTACTGGGGTTTTGTATTAATCTGCAAATCACATAGGTACGTGTCGCCTTAATTAACGTTTTATACTGTGCAATAAAATTTGCAGATAACTGCGAAAAATAACGGTACAAAAACCAAATTAAGTACCTACTTACATAAAGTTTTGTAACGCGATGGCACGATGATAAAAATAGATTGCTATAACAAACCCCCGACATAAAAACCTAAAAGCCCTTTAAAAAGTATAACAATAATAAAAACTTAATATTAGTTAAGTACCTAAATATTAATATTTCTACAAAGAAAACGTCATGTCGGGGGGCCCGCTTGTCATTTAAGTGTTACTACTTAATACCTACAATCTACCTAAACCTACGGTCCCCCCGACATGACGTTTTCTTTGTAGAAATATTAATATTTAGGTACTTAACTAATATTAAGTTTTTATTATTGTTATACTTTTTAAAGGGCTTTTAGGTTTTTATGTCGGGGGTTTGTTAAATTTTTAATTTATTTTTTTATTTCATGCTTTTTGTAAGTAGGTATCTACTACATAAATTATTATTTTAAGTAAGTAATTTCCATTACACATGGAATTTTGTAATGTACATGTTATACTCTTACATTTAATACCCCACTCGGGTACATTTGTCGATATTGGGTTTACCATTTACACTTTTACTTCCCATAATTTTTGAACTACTCAACCGATTTTCATTACAATTTCAATTTTGTAATCTACACGTGATCCTC
This sequence comes from Polylopha cassiicola, assembly GCA_038024825.1. Lineage (NCBI taxonomy): Eukaryota > Metazoa > Arthropoda > Insecta > Lepidoptera > Tortricidae > Polylopha > Polylopha cassiicola. The sequence goes on from CP149061.1 coordinate 10,703,306, forward strand.
TTTCATTTGATACCCCACTTGGGTATATTTGTAGACATTTGGTTTTCCATCCCCACTTTGACACCCTATATTTTTTGAACGACTCAACCGATTTTCATTACAATTTCAATTTTGTAATCTACACGTGATCCTCTTTCATTTGATACACCACTTGGGTATATTTGTAGACATTTGGTTTTCCATCCCCACTTTGACACCCTATATTTTTTGAACGACTCAACCGATTTTCATTATAATTTCCATTTTGTAATGTACACGTGATTCTCTTTCATTTGATACCCCACTCGAGTATGTTTGTAGACTTTTATTTTTCCATCCCCTCTTTCACCCCCCCTAATTATTAAACTACTGAGCAGATTTTCATCAAACATAGCTAAGAACACTCCCGACATATACACCTTTCAAACAAAAAAAACAGAATCAAAATCGGTTCATGCGTTAGGGAGCTATGATGCCACAGACAGACACACACACACACACACACACAGACAGACAGACAGACAGACAGACAGACAGACAGACAGACAGACAGACAGACAGACACGTCAAACTTATAACACCCCGTCGTTTTTTCGTCGGGGGTTAAAAACAAACCACACCTTGTGCGGTTTCAAGAGCACAACTCGCGTAATGAAACATTCAGCTAATATTTTTGTTTCTTGGCTTTAATCGGTTTCCTTCTGTTATTGTAAAGTAGATAGATACCTGTATTTTTTTAACACAAATATAATATAAGTGGCATCGCAAAACTTAATAGAACTTGCCTTTACATTAAGCAAGTCGTTCTTTCATATTGCCCCCATAAGGCCGGAGGGGGCAGTCAAATCCCAGCTTAGGCCACGAGGGGGGTGGTGGGGGCAAGGGGCAGCCGGGCTCCGGACGTGACACAACTATCCGATAGTGGCGTCCGATATTCCAACCGCTCGTCTACCTGCGTCCTGCGTCCTGCGTCCCGCGGGCTGCGTCCCGGCTGTGAGCTGTGAGCTGCGAGGTGCGCGCTTGTTTGGTAAGTGCGTCTGTGTTTGCTCGAGGGGTGCCACTTTTCGAATATTTCTCGTAAAAGGTTTTTACGGATGACTTGTTTGTATAGCTGTGTGATTTCTAACGAGCGGCAGCTAGTCAGCGTGAAAGAGTTTCACTTGTGTATCATGCTGGAATGGTCGACTGCTGTGACATCAACAATGATGGAGATACATACTTTATTAAATACAATGTAATTATGATATCTACTTCGGAGAAAGGTTTTCGAATATACTTACTTGAGTAATTGTAGACGTTCTTAATACAGTTTAGAGCTCAGTGCATGAACAAATCAATGAACAACATAGGATGTTTACGAAAAGTGTAACAACGTGCACTAACTTGCAACACGTGCATCGAGTGCTGCTGTTTTACAAATCGAGCCGAGTTTCCATTTGCGTGCAAGTTTATTAATTTACTTACAAAATAGCATGACGTTAAAAGTTACAATAACTGTACTTTGAAAAAAGTTTGAGTTCAATGATTTTAGTTATAAAGGCTAATAATAATATTATGTATTCTTATTTATAACTACCTACTTACATAATTAGTGTGGGCGTGTCTAACCAAAATAACATAAAATTTACTTAATCCCAACCTCACGGTTTATTTCATAATTATCAAACCATTACTACAAACTTAATTGGAACGTCCTAAAGGCGCTATCAGGCGACTTACGGAATACTACCTCTAAGTACGCCAAATGTAAATATAAATACTTTTTACTATCCAGCATTACTACTCGGCGCTCGGTTACGAAGCGCACTCACGTTAACGTGTTGTTTATGAATGTATTGCAATAATGCACTTGATCGGGAAATTTTAATCACGTTAATGCCGAAGCCGTGCTGATTGATTCGCCGCGTCGTGTCCGCGTCGTGTACGCGTCGTGTACGCGTCGTGGGGGGATATTGGACCTACTATTCACTCCTGTTACAACTTCCCGAGTTATTACCGTGCCGGTCGGTGTTGATGTAATCCAATTGTACCTTCGTAACGATAAGTACCAATTTGATCTTTTGTATCGGTGATTGGTTTGATATGAAAAAAAACACCTCAGCCTTTGGAATATAATAAAGCAGATGCCTATATCTATTCATACGAACCTGGTCTGCATATTTATAAATTAATGTATTTATTAAAAAATATTCGACGTGTGATTTTTCTTTTCTCAAACAATTAAAAAATGCCAAAGATAAGTGCTTCTAAAGTTCGGGAGTGGGGGTGACCGTGACGTCACAATATGGTACAATTTATACCTAGCCGTGACGTCACAAGCCCTCACTATCGAACTCTGGGAGCATTTATCTTTGGCATTTATTGTCCAAATGAGAAAAGATACTTAGGTAAGTACGTGTCTAATATTTTTTGGCAGTCTACTTTATGGACCGAGAAAAAAAATAGTTCGTCACGCCTATTAGAGGCATCTGCCGCGTCGAGTACGAGGCCTGTGCTCGGCCGCGAGTGTGCACACGACATTATATTAATGGCGGTCGTGTGGTAGTGTGTACACTTGTAAAATTATAACGATGTCACGGCACGGCACGACCTCTTAATAAAAAATGTATAGCGTCGTTTCGTGTAAGTATAAACGGATGGCAGGCGCGGTGCTTACACAAAATCTACCCGTAGGTAGTTAGTTATTAGGATATTAAAATTCGCTGCAGTGAAATCACATCCGAGGCAATGTTTTTCTTAGATATTATACTTAGTAAGTATTACGTTTTCTCAAAGAATGCTACTACTTGGAATTATTTACTTAGCTAGGTACCTATATGATGCTTACTTACTAGTTACCAACATTATGTTTGTGAGTGTGAGTGGAGTAGCGTGTCGCGGTACGCTGTGGCTCCGGGGAGGTCCGAGCGTCAACTCCTATTCAGCCAGCTATTCATGTTTTCTTAACGCGCAAAACATCTGTACGACCGGCTTTCGACGACTCGTTCGAAAAGCTGCCTTATTGCCTTGCCTTACAGTTCGTTGTGGAATATAAAATGAATCCACACCCTGTAGGATACGAGCAGAGAAGAAGTTACTTTGTGGTGTTGAAATTGAAGTTGAATATTGATTGACAAGCTTTTATACCCTAGAGAGTGTTTGAGCGTAGAACGCAGACATCCGATACTGTAATGCAAGACGACGGGAACTATAACAAGTTTGTATGTATGTACCTATGCATGATGGTATAAAACATATGGTCGCCACACCCTCTACTAACTCTACTTTATCTTATTTGTGCCGGTTTTATGATTTCGTATTTCTGAGAATGTAACTGAAGATGACGGATATAAAAATTAATGATGAGGACATAAGATATGAACCTCACCGAAATAATAATATGGACCTTTCTAATGCTCTCGTAAAGAGTAGGTACCTACTTGAAATTAACTTTTTTCACAACCTAATATTTAGGTTTTATGTACCTTCCATTGCGATAGCTACGATCCTCGTACCATAATATACTTGGTGGAATAAGCGTATCTGCTTGAAAGGAACACAGACATACATACATCCTAACACTGACTTTCAGGGTTATAGTTTTCGTAGGATTAAATATATTTATTATGATTCGCAAAAGTTATCGAGTATTGATAAAGTACTGTAATTCATTCTATACAATCTTATTCTATTGTTAGATGAAGCAGGCAATCGATTTGGCGGTTAACCTCTATTAGACGAGGCAATAATGCGCAAGCGCAGACTCGATGCAAACTAGACCGTGAAGTGCGAACGTGACTTGATAAACCTGTCAACTGGAGACAAGGACAGCTGCTCTGTCGAATCAATTCATTACTCGCGCGACACGGACGTGACAGGGACGACATCACGACGAATATAAAACCATAACAACTATGAATTACAATCGTGTAGGAACCGTCCGCTTCGAGATTTTATTAGGTACAATTTATTTGCATAATACCCTAAGCTATTTATTGCCGATATGACATTAATTTAAATATTCAACGAGAACCTATCAAGACCTGATAGTTTCGATAGGCTCTCGACACGGACCAGGTGCTCAACATGAAGTCTACTTTAGTCTACCTAGTTATACGTCTCTTCTCATGATAAACTACATAATAATTTAAGATTTGTCAAGTTTTCATTGTCACTCCCGGACTGAACTGCAAAACTAATACCTGATCCAGGAACACTTAAACGATCCGGCTAATATTCATCGAATTCATTCGATACGTAGGAATTTGAAAGTCAATTTATTTTTATTAACTACTTACTTATAATTAAATCTTATCTTGCACGAATGACTTCTATGTAGTTGCAATCTTTGAATTGGTTAGTCAGAGTGTTAATTTAACAGGCAATATAATTCCACTTATTAATTTACCGGCATCGCGCATATCGAACGGGCCGCAGCTCGCAGTACAATCAATAAAGCTATAAATGAAGGCAGGTGCGAAGTGACGTCACTACGCAGTTCATTAAAAAGGAATATTTGAGCTGTCAAACGAGTAATTAACGCGCAGCTAGTCCGATACGGTGAGTAGTAGTGAGTACGGCTGCGGGCTGGTAGCGGTGCAGCGGTGCAGCGGTGCAGCGGTGCAGCGGTGCAGCGATGCAGCGGTGCAACGGTGGTAACCAGCGCCGCGAGTCCGCGACTGCTCGGCTATAATTGCCATGCATTTAATTTACACGTGTATCTTACACTTCTTTAGATAATTAGCTGCTTTTACAACTGTTTTTATGCCATCGGTCTCTTTTTTATTTGGAAGTCGCCTAACCATAGAATAGTGGCATCGTCTTTAAGGTTTATTTTTGTTAGGTTTTTTGGAAATCGGGGAGGGTAATGGACGTATAAGTAAAATTATTATTATTAATTTCATATTTTTAATAAATTGGTACCTATAATTCTATTACCTAACTGTGAGCGTCTTTAAATAAAAAAAAAAAATAAAACCTTTATTAATTTCTCCAGCATTTACTTAGTTGGCATCAATGAGATTACATTATTTTCATTATATTCGGAGGGTCGGTTGACGATGTGCGGGTTGTTTGGAACGGCGATGACTGATGTGGAGAGCAGCAGGTTGCTGGCGGATGATGGGAGAGATGATGATGAGTCGGATTCACGAAACTATCTACATGTGTGATAATGAGGCAATAGCAATGTGTTGCTACTTGCTATGTAATTGGCTCCGATGTGGAAGCGACGGTGATGAATATTTAATAGCATAATTATAGAAACTGATTCTGATGTTGCACGGTCATCACACACTTCATACTTCGTTTAAGTTGATTCCGTAAGAGTCAGAGACGGAGTCACCGGCGGCGGCGGCGGCGGCGGCGGGGTGAGGACCACGTGAGAGGACTCAGACAGTTGATCAAGTTTGGCGTAAAATAGAACATCTGATATGATTTTTTGTGATATCATTAATTGTCGTTGGTTCATATCTCTCATCTGGAACCCGATAGACCGTCCGTACGTCTCCCATTCATCCGGTTTTTGTATCTTATTTTTATCTGTCAATAAAACCATATTCTCCTTTATAACTGACTGTATGTTCTTTCGTGTTCTCTTCTGTCGAGTACTGCTGCAATTCGCTTCTCCTGCAGTTTCTTCGTCTGATGATGAATTCTGTAAATTAATTGTTACAAAGTAATTATTACTGTGTTGGATACTTTAACGACAGAAACAGGTTAAAAAAAGTATTTAAGACTGTTCACTGCACACTGCCACCGCCATCGCGCCATGTCACTGTGGACTGGACTGGGCGACGGAAGAGACGAAACAGTAGCAAATTAATGGATTTTAACTGATGTTAATAGATGTATTTTTTAATAATGTGTGTATTTCTAGGTGATGTTATTGTATTCAATTAAAATTAGTGTAACCATTACATAAACCTATCACTAGCAGACGCCAAGGCGAGTTGTACGGAACACATTATATAGCTACGTATAATAGGGACCGCTTCGTGTCTGAGAAGACGTCATAAAAAGTCTATTACAAGACCCGATATTAAAGGGCTCTTACCCAAAAAAAGGTCTATACAGGTCTATACTTAAGGGCGGCGCGGCGTTCATATCGTTTTTTTAAGCAGTAAATACAACTCATTAAGATTACTTACTTAATAGTAAAATATTTAAAAAAGCCTTTTTCATATATTAAAAATGTATCAATGAAATGTATGTACCTTACGCACATTACTTCCGAGCGACTCCACTAAACTGAATAATTCCTTATTTGTAGTGTTCGTTTATGCGATCGTTTATCGGAGTAACTATTTAGTACTTAATCTGTGGTTCATACCAGGACAATGTTTGTATGAAATAGCACTCGTACAAACCCGGGGCGGGCAGCTAGTTTAATATAGAAAAAAAATATTTGCTTACCAAATATTGTGCAGAATCAGTTACAGAACGATTGCACTCAGTTGTAGTCTCCAAAAAGCTAAAGGCGTCGAAATACCATAGAGATGGCACGTAGAGGTCGTCTCTCCCCAGCCTCCCCGGCCTCCCCGGCCTCCCCGCGGCCGTGTACCGCGACGCCAGCACCTGCAGGCGACCAACTCACCAATCAAATATAGCTTATTTCTGAATAAGAGTATAAGTAATATTAGTATGGATAGGTACCTAAGGGATTAGAGAGAGAGGTTCAGGCAATATAGCCTAGATACATGGCTACAGTATGATCTCACCGACATGAGGCATATATATACCTACTTATTAATATTAAAATATATATGTCGCAGTGATATGATGAAAACAGGGATTTGATCAAATCCCTCAGTGATATGATCAACTCCCGGTAGATGATAAAAATGCCACGCGTTGTGTCATTTTCCTAGCGAAATTTAGTGATTTGATCAAGTCACCAAGTCATTTTAGGGAAATGAAAGAATCATAAAAATGGCTGCTAGATTTCTTCATTTCACTTAGTTATTTGATCAAATGCCTGAGCTGTTTTAGGGAAATGATAAAACGAGTAATTAAGTCAACTCGGTTTTAACATTTAACTAAACACGTCTAGTGATTTGATCACCTCCCTAAACAGTTTTAGGGAAATGAAAGAATCACAGCAATAACTGGTGGAATTGTTCATTACCCTTAGTGATTTCATCAAATCTCTTAGCTAATTTAGGGAAATGATAAAACTAGTCTTAGGAACAAGATAATACCCTTTAGGAAGTAGGTATTTCTCGGCTAACAAATTAACAACAAGCTACCTACAGCCCATTTTTTTGTGCTCTAAAACTCGGCCATTATCGCATTGCAGAATGCGAGGACAACCTACTTCCAGAAATATGTTGAGTAACTCAATTTTAAAACAAATTCAAATTAAATCACTATACTAATTATTTGCCATAACACGGTCAAAATTTAGTGATTATAATTCTGTCAACTAGACAAAACCTGGTTAGTTTATGTTATGTCGTAAATACACTATTATTAAAAGTATCGGTTCTGACGCTTCGCCGGCCGCTGCCGCGGCACGCTCGCTTCGCTCGCTCGGCTCGCGCGCTGCAAGGTCGCAGTTCTACCTAACACTCCTCCTCGCTTCGCTCGTCGTCGTACCTAAAGGAGACCTTCAATTGCCATTAATTAAGATGTCCCTTACATTATACCCACTGTGCACAAAAAAACAGTTTGGATTTGCTCTTTTCGTAATTATGACAAATAATAGTTATGGCATAAAATAATAGGGGTTATGAACATTATAGAAAGTAAATATTATGGAAAGTGTTATTATGGTATCCAATATTATGGAGGTTGACAATTATAACACTTGAGTATTATGGCATTTAAAAATTATGGTATGTGATATTATGGCCAATGAAATGTTACCGTGACCAACATGCAAGATAGTTAATGGCAGACCTAGACATCCAGCCAGTCAAGTGCCAGTTGAACGATCTAACCAGAATATCGAAGGTATGTCACGTGCTTCGTTAATTGACAATAACACGAAAAATTGGGCTCTAATTTATTATTTCGTTAGCCGAGAAATACCTATTTCCTAAAGGTATATTGTATCATTTCACTAAACTAGCATAGAGATTTGATAAAAATCACTAAGGGTAATGAAGAATTCCAGCAGTAATTGCTGTGATTCTTTCATTTCCCTGAAACGATTAGGAGATTTCATCAAATCGCCGAATTCTGTGTAAGGGAAATGATAATACAACGCGTCATATTTTCTCATGTGCCGGGATTTTATCATCTCTCTGAGGGATATGGTGGAATCCCTGTTTTTATCATTTTTCTAAAAATATTTAGGGAGTTAATCAAATCACTAGACGTGTTTGGTAAAATGATAAAACCGAGTTGACTTAATTACTTGTTTTAACATGTCCCTAAAACAGCTTAGGCATTTGATCAAATAACTAAGTGAAATGATGAAATCAAGCAGCCATTTTTATGATTCATTCATTTCCCTAAAATGACTTGGTGACTTGATCAAATCACTAAATTTCGCTAGGAAAATGACACAACGCGTGGTATTTTTATCATCTTCCGGGGGTTGATCATATCACTGAGGGATTTGATCAAATCCCTGTTTTCATCATATCACTGCGACATATACGTATAGGTACCTATATTATATGAATACCGCATGCACCGGTAAACACTTACTTTTTTCAGTTCTTTTGAGTAACACGTGCGCATATTCTCTATTTTCTTTTTAAGCATTTTCATAGTGGCTTTTTCATCAAAGTTATTGTATATTCGTAATAGTACATCAAACCCCTCCTCCCTCAACTCTTTATTCTTATAGTCTTCGTGTTCTTTTTGCCACAGATGGGGCAAGCTCTTATAGACTTCTATGATACTCAGCAGCACTTCTTTTTCTTTACTACACGACGACATGGTGAAGAACTGTGTATCTCCTGTGTTTGGATGAGCCGGGGGTGGGGGGCGCGGGGGACTGAAGGCGGTGGGGGGGGGGGTGAGATGGTGTCACGTCACACACCACCGCTCCGCGCGGCCGCCGCGCGACTACTGACATTAGCACTCCTCGACCCGATTCCAAGGGACCCTAACTAAAGAAAACGCCATTCCTTTAAGTTTTATTAATTGACTACACCACCTTTGGTGTCACAGGCTAAAGATGAAGAAGGATGTACCAGGTATTTATTTACTTATAAATAAAATTCTGGATTCGGTTAAAATTTAGCACACATTATTCTAATGACCTGATACCGTTTCCAATGTCAAAATAAATAAAACTCGAAATGAAAATAAAAGTACCAAAAATGCACTAAGTATCTATGTTTATATTATTTTATTGAGAATATTTCAATTACCAACTCAATACTAAACGGGTTCAAAATTCAAAAATGTATACTGTTCATCTTTTTTTAAATTCTGATAACAAATTTTAAGAGGCAAACCTAGGAGTAAAATTGTACTGGGCAAAGTCGTCAAAAGATAGCCTGAAATATGGATATGACATTACCCGTTGCAATAAATCCAAATATAATAGAGATATAGTATCGAGTCTTTGTCTATCACCATCGTTACCTATAAAGTTGTAACAGTCAAAAATCTATACCAGTAGAGACATCGTACAAAAATTTAGGACAGCAGTTTTTGGAAGTGTTTTGGCCCGCCAAAATACTCCCTCATCTTTAACTGCGGCTAACTAGCGGCTAAAGTATGGTACGACAAGGTCATTTATCAGCATTGACAGCAGATATATTTAACTTTCTACTAAACATTAAAAAAATAGTGTGCGTGTGGCCATATTTTTTTTATTTCGGTTTTAATCAAAAGTGCTGTCTTGGGCAAAGATAGGTTCAATGGGCAAAAAAGCAAGGTTTTACGGTAGATATTCTGCGCATGTTAAACCCCAGGCCACAGCAGATAACGAGACCATTCAAGAATCGTTAGATAAAATTAGATAATATGAGTTCTTAGTGAAATTCTTCAGATTTTTGAACTAGATTCACATCTGAATTTTTTCAGCACTGTAAAAACACAGTATAACATTCCATTGACATTCCATTTTCTTTTACAGAAGATCTTGCAAGGTCCTGGCGAAGTAGATCCGTCCCGTTTGTGTCAAATAGGACGCCATTTGCGACAGAATGTCTTTAAAATGCGTCAAAAGCCTGCTACTTCGATTTCTTACAAAACGCAGCTGGCATACCCATTAGCACTATTCAATCCTCAGACTATAGTGTTTACAGACGCGTCGTGCGTCGCTCGCACGCACTCGTGACGACTGCAAATCACAACACAATTTGCTCTTAACGCTTTACAATAAAGCCGAGGTTACTGCAATCCAACTGCAATCGTGTTTTGGTAATAGTCCATATCGTCACGCAGTCGTCGTGACCTGTACGGTGAATGCTTTAAGGGTGTGTTTTGTTAGTATCGGGTGTGTGTTAGTGGTGGTATTCGGTCCGTGAGTGTGCGCTCGAGTGCGCAATTAGCGTGTCTCAGTGGCCGCGTCACTCGGGCCGCGGTCGTGCGGCGCGGGATCGATGCCGGCGTGGCCCTTTGTGCCTCCGTTACTGGAGCGAACACAACATCCTCGGGTTACATTACTATATTTAACATAGGGTGCTTTACCCGTATCGTCTACCTGATTATACTTCAGTTGTGCTCAAATAAATTTCTTTTAAAAGTTTTCTTTCCTTTCCTTTATTCTTAAACTAGCGACCCGCCCCGGCTTCACACGGGGGCTATAAACCTTCCTTAAGAATCACTCTATCTATTAAAAAAAACCGCATCAAAATCCGTTGCGTAGTTTTAAAGATCTAAGCATACATACGGACATACAGCGAAAGCGACTTTGTTTTATACTATGTATTGATCTAAACGACAAGGAACTCTTTCTGAATAAACACTTATTGGTCTTAACCGGTTGCAATGAACGATTTATAAACCGAGCGATGTATTTATTTGACTTGTTCTAATTTTACTTCATGAATAGCTCTTACACATAACATAATTACTTATTATTATTTCAGCCGTCACCTGCCAAACGTAAACTTGTAGTGTTATTTTTAATCTTAAAAAAGTTTAGCCCTATTTATACATATAGGTAGGTATGTAATAAGTAATAGAGTAAATACTAAAGTAAATTTTAAAGTTTTATTTGGATCTTCCAAATATGTTTTCGTCGAAATCATCAGTCACTCCGCGCCCACTATTAATACCACCGCGCACCTCGTGCAGCGTGCACCGTGCACTATGCAGTGTGCATTGTGCAGCGTGCATTGTGCACTCTCCTGCAATACATCCCTGCGCCATTATCTACAATCATCTCTTAAACAATTTTATAAAATGCATCTCGATGTGCATGCAGCGCCCTGCTGCTCCCGCTGCACTCGTAACAATGCTCCTCTGTTGGAGCGATCGCAGAGTGAACACACCCGCAACTGCTTATCTTTCTTTATCATTTAAAAACACATCGTTTTGGATTTATTGTAATATGCTTTAAAGAAGCGCCTTAGCCTGAATAATCCCTCTAGATTCACTCTATCTTTATAAGAAACGACCGACTTCGAACCTACTTTGTAATAACTACTTCGAAAACAGAACACTTACATGATTGATCACTATAACTTTTGCTTTTATGTAAGCAGTAGGCCTTGTGCTATGGTGTCACTTCGCTTATATTACTTATTTCTCTTTCAATTGAATAGGCAAACAACCCTGGACTGGTTCTTATTGTTTACAATAGCAACGAATAAAGTCGACATTTTAAATTTAAATCCTGCGTAAATAATCTATTTATGTAAATCCAGGCAGCGCCGCGCTCCGGGCAGGCGGGGCCGCGGGGCAGGGGCTGTATGCCTAATATCCATTATGTTTCACAACTACGAATTAACTCCCGTTTGTTTCGGTGCCGTATTACGACGAAGGTGATATCGGATAGTTTTTTAAGATTAACTTCGTCTTAGATTATATTATAATTATATGTATTATATGCCCTAAAAAGGACGATGACCTCGTCGCGTCACTGAGTGGTCACTGATCAGCACACCAACGACTACCGATAATACGGACTAAGTTATTAGGTGAGTATAGGTACTTAATGAAACTAATAGTTATTTCAAATTGTTCTACGTGGCCGCAAATTCTTGAAAGTTACTCGGTAAATAGTAGTAAATACCTACATAACTTTAAAAAAATAAAATAAAATAAAAATACGCGAGTTAAATCCGTTAATAGTTGTTTCATTCCAATGTTTAAAAAAATAATTAATACCTGATCGTATAAATTTACTTTGTATAAATCTGAAATCAGATTATCCCGTCAATACATTATTCTTAAACGAGGAAGGCATTGAACTACCCACATCACTACAGATTAGATAGCTACAGAGGGAACACTCCTCGCCTCCTCGCCTCCGCGCCTCCTCGCCCACTCGCCGCAGATCTACGACCGACAGACCGACAGACCGACAGACCGACTAGCAGATAAGCGTAACGTATTGCTGCCTAACAACAACTTTGTGGAGTGGAGGGTAAGTAAGTATTTACAATCTCTACTAATATCAAAAATGCGAAAGTAACCGTGTCTGTCTGTTACCCCTGATATTTGACCGCTAAGTTCCGGGAGGGTTCGACATAAAATACTTAGTTTAGTTTTCTAGAGTGACACGGCGCGACACGATGCGACACGGTGCGACACATCGCGGTCTCCTCTGGTACAGAGAGAAGTGTTCGACTTCGGATATTTATTGTGAATCTTACAAAGTCACAAATTACTCGAAGTAGGTAGGTAGACAGGTAGTGTTAGTCATCATTTTGGATACGGTATTTTGGGAACAAAACAACTTCAAACCGATAAAAGATAATTAAACCGTAGTAACCGCAACAAGCTAAGCTGCTACAGCGCCGCAAAACATGAAGAGGCCGCTGTCGAAACCTAAAATAATATAAAACACAGTAAACCCTAGTTAAAAATCAGAATATAATTAAAAAAAATAGTTAAGCAAATCAAGCTCGGAAACATCACTTAGGTATCCCACAATACTTACCTAATAAACCAGAAAGTCGCCCGTATCTATAGCGAGGACTGACGGTTTTCAAAGCCAAAGTGTAAAAAAAAACCGTAACAAGCTAACTAAGCAATAAGTAGGTTCTTCCAAAATGAATAGGTTCCTATTACATATTGCTACTTACTACCTAAATAAAAATGTCACTTATTCAAAAATTACAACGATGCAATTAAGTAGATCAGATACCTAAATGAATAAAACATATTATTATGGCGAATCCTCTGCATTTATAGAAAAAGCTAAGGACAAATCTAATTCACCACGCCACTGTAAACTGATTTGGTATAATTATTTGGATTACAACTAACACCTCCATGTATTAGTAGGTGCGGGGTCATATTTAGAATTCTGCTTTATCGTAGCTCTTAGCGCGAGCGAGTCCTAGCGCACCGCCCGCGCCAGTCACCGCCCGCGCCGTTCACCGCCCGCGCCAGTCACCGCCCGCGCCGTTCACCGCCCGCGCCAGTCACCGCCCGCGCCGTTCGCCGCCCGCGCCAGTCACCGCCCGCGCCAGTCACCGCCCGCGCCAGTCATCGCCGGCGCCAGTCACCGCCCGCGCCGCGCGACATCGGAAAACATCTCGAGCCTCGCTCCGCGCTGCTGCTGCGGTCCTGACGCACGACAGAGACGGACTTACGCAACCTCCATAGCGTTCTCCCTTTCATGGACGTTAAACAACATTTTGGCAACGCGTGCCAAAACCCTGGACAGTCGCATTTATCTCGGTCACCACTCTCTGAGTATTAAATTCTAGGATAGACTTAAACTGGACCGTAACGAGCCGATACCGACCTTAGAGGATGTAGATACAGTTTAATTATATTCAGTTGTAGATGAATTTTGTGAGGCTTATCGTCTTATGTCAGTAACTAAGTAGGATATCAGAAGCATCGCGTTTCGACAGCCATTGTTGATTCAGACTTAATGTATTGCGGTAAGTACTTATATCAACCTCTTTACAGAAGGTTTTGTATTATCACCTATGTTATTAATATTAGCGTTACCTCCCATTTGAGTAAGTACTTAAATTAGAAAATTCTCGTAAACTGCTACCTACGTAGTCACTAACGCCATATCATTTTTAAAACTAGCTACTTAAATTAAATTTGGAAATTTTTAATGGTTTTTGCTTTTTTGGTTCATTATTTTTTTTAATGGAATTCACAGAAAAACAAAAATTGGTTTAGCCGTTGTTTGTCTATAATTTACCTGCACAAACTACTCGGTTGCCAGGTAGGTAGGTACCTACCTATAAACTGGACTATAGGTTCACAAGCTATGATAATAAAAAATATAAGTAAGTATATTCATATCACATTAAGCGCTGTTTTTTTGCGAACACATTGATAGGACATAAGGTTGTGTGTAAGTATGCAAAAAAAATAGGTCCTAATGAGGGTTGACGAATTTTAAAGATTTTAATTTTAAAGTTAACATAAAATACTTCTTATTATCATGACTTTTTGTTAATTAAACGTCATTTTTAAAAATAATCTTTCCAAGATTTTATTAGCAAACCCACTCTTAATATACATATATGTAGGTACCTACTTACTTAACTCAAAATAAAATAAGTTAAAATAACCCGCGCCGGGTGTATGAATAGCTAGCGCGGCAGTCGGCCCCCGCGCCTCGCCGCGCGCTGTTGTGTCCCCGCCCGCTGCAGACGCGCTCCGTGTCGGCCCCTCCCCCTCACCGCCACCACCGCCGCCGCTGACGTCACCGCGCGATCCAGCATGGCGGGCGACGCCGGCCCGTTCCGCTGCAGCATGGACGACGCCGAGCTGACCGCTCACCTCGCCGACATCGACGACTCCTTGACGATATCAGACTCGGACTCGCCGGCCTCGCCGCTCGCTCCCGTCAAGAGACCCGCCGGCTACAGCAAGTGCTACGCGCCCGGCTGCGAGAACAAAACAAACCAAATACCAAAACATGCTTTTTTCACCTTTCCGACTGAAGTCTTACGGTATGAACCCAACTAATAAATGTAACAAAAATCGTAGAGCATAATAATATCTAGGTACCTACCTACTTACCTAATATGCAACTGCAGTACCTACGCTTCGGCAGAGTTTCCCCGAAATTGTTTCAAACTGATCACTTTGACGGTGTCGGATAATAATACCTACAGATATCTATACTAATATTATAAAGCTGAAGAGTTTGTTTGTTTGTTTGTTTGTTTGTTTGTTTGTTTGTTTGAACGCGCTAATCTCAGGAACTACTGGTTCGAATTCAAAAAATCTTTTTTTGTTGGATAGACCATTTATCGAGGAAGGCTTTAGGCTATATAACATCACGCTGCGAACAATAGGAGCGAAGAAACAGTGAAAAATGTGTATAAAACGGGGAAAATATGAAGCCTTATGACATTTAAAAAGTATGTAGTTATGCATAGCAACGGTTGCTAATGTCATTCCTGACATAAATACCCAAACTGTTACGTGTATGATTTCTTCAGTGGTAACGAAAATGGGATTATTATGTAATACCCCGTGGATGGTGTAATCAGGACCATTTAATACTGTTCCTGGGTAAGCACACCCCGTTTAACTTGCGAGGGGAAACTGGTGTCATTACGTAGAGAAATAGAAGTGTTCTTCGCGACCAAGGGCTGACATAATAAAATTATACAATATATAAAAAAGCAGTGATAATAGAAGTGGCGGACCGGGACGAGACGGAGGTGAAGCAAGCTCGCGCGACCTCCTGTGAAAACGACCCTGAACATATCCTCAAGACTGAGTGAGCTTATAAGGAGTATACCTACTTTGCGCGAGTTCGTGGATGCGGAACTGGATATACTGGACACTGGTATCTCATTATAGCCAATGAGGCAAACTGGGAAATGTTTTATTACGTAAAACCACTATTATTGTATTTAATCGGTATAAGGTTTTATTTTGGATTGAATTGTAAAATTGTTTTGTTGTTTTGTAAGATCTTGATAATAAGTGTGGTAATCATTCCTTTATATAAATAGCCACCTAAACCTCACGTGTATGATTTCTTCAGAAACTTTGTCCGATTTAAATAAAAAAATGTTAAACTCAGTGGTAGCTGTAGGTATAAATTATGCAATTTCGAAAGTAAGGTACTTTTGTTAGTTTCATTTATTACGAATAAGGGAAGTGTTAGGCAGCGGCCGGCGAAGCGTCAGAACCGGTACTTTTAATAATATACTAATTAATTGAACTACCACCCAACAATGCGCAAGGCGAGTGAGCGAAGCGAGCGTGCTGCGGCAGCGGCAAATGAAGGTCTCCCTTAGGTACGACGAGGAGCGAAGCGAAGAGGAGTGTTAGGTAGAACTGCGACCTTCCAGCACGCGAGCCAAGCGAGCGAAGCGAGCATGCTGCGACAGCGGCCGGCGAAGCGTCAGGATCGGTACTTTTAATAAAAGTATATTTACGACATAACGTTAACAAACCAGGTTTTGTCAGTATACTAATCAATTAATATTGAACTGTGACCCCACAGCGCGAAAGCCGAGCGAGCGAAGCGAGCGTGCCGCGGCAGCAGCAAATGAAGTTCTTCTTTAGATGCGACGACGAGCGAAGCGAGGAGGAGTGTTAGGTAGAACTGTGACCTTCCAGCACGCGAGCCAAGCGAGCGAAGCGAGCATGCCGCGACAGCGGCCGGCGAAGCGTCAGAACCGATACTTTTAATAAAAATATATTTATGACATAACATTAACAAACCAGGTTTTGTCAGTATACTAATAATATACTACTTAATTAATTGAACTGCGACCCAATAACGTGCAAGCCGAGCGAGCGAAGCGAGCGTGCCGCGGCAGCAGCAAATGAAGGTCTTCTTTAGATGCGACGACGAGCGAAGCGAGAGGCGGTGTTAAATAGAACAGTGACCTTCCAGCACGCGAGCCAAGCGAGCGAAACAAGCATGCCGCGGCAGCGGCCGGTGAAGCGTCAGGATCGGTACTTTTAATAAAAGTATATTTACGACATAACGTTAACAAACCAGGTTTTGTCAGTATACTAATCAATTAATATTGAACTGTGACCCCACAGCGCGAAAGCCGAGCGAGCGAAGCGAGCTTGCCTCGGCAGCGGCCGGCGAAGCGCCATAACCAATTAGGATTAGGATAAATAATCAATATGGCAAGTGGGAAGTACGTTAGGGAAATAAAACATTATGTGGAAAAAAACGTTTATACGATGTTGGGAAAACGAAAATAATAGGTCATAAGAGTGTTAGGATCATTAATTACGACATAAAGCGTTAAAGAAATGCAATAATAGGTTAAAAAACGTTAGGGATTCAGATATAGATCCGTATTCTAATGAAGTTCGCCCCATAACGGGGTTAAATATCACGCGGACGAAGTCGCGGGCACAGCTAGTAATAAATAATAATGAGCTCTGACACAAACGTCATCTATGTACAGTAATATATTGTATGTGGTAAACAATTCGTATGACAATTTCGAAGGCTTCTCCAGTTGTATACTTATGCTGTAAGAAAAAATATTGGTCCTTACATATGAAATTGGCGTTTTGTATGGAGGAATATGAAGTCAATTTTTTTTTTGGAAAATATATTTAATTAATCAAAGCATGTACCGTTGTTATCTATGTACTTTTGCCATCTCATAGGTAGCTCATTGATCCCTTTAATCAATAAACTTTTTGGAGGCAGTTTGTACTGCCGTTTAGGAGTTGATTTTTTTTCCTGGTAAGAAGTTGTCTAAATTCCGGAAAAAATGATAATCGGTTGGAGCAAGGTCCGGAGAGTACGGTGGATGTCGCTGACATAACAATTGTAGCTCATCTAACTTAAATGGATGTTTTTTGTGCAGTGTGTGGTCTTGTGTTGTCTTGTAGCACCAATGACCTATAGTGATTGACCAATTTTGGTTGTTTAGCAGCTAGTTCTGTCTTCATGGTTGGCAGTTGCTGACAATACCTACCTGCTGTAATCGTTTGGCCAGATTTTAGAAAGCTGTAATGAATGACACCGGCGCTAGGCCACCAAACACTCACTAGTAACTTTTTCAAGTCAATTTTCGTTTAGGGCAGAATTTTCCTGGGTCTCCGGGTTTCGCTCTTGCGATGAGCGCTTCCGAATATCATACGACCCACCAGCACCAATCCACTTTTTTTCACAATTAATGATTCAATTTAAAATCCCTTCATTATTGTGTAGGTTGAGCAAAGCAACATAGCAGTCGACGCGTGTTTGCAAGCTCCATTCACTCAATTCATGGGGTACCTACCCATCGTTCAAGTTTTTTACTTTCCCGATTTGCTTCAAGTGGATTAATACAGTTTTGTCATTTACCCCGAAGTCTGCTGCTGTCTCTGAAATGCTTTGTGATGGATCCACTTCCACAATAACCTTTAATTCTTCATTTTTTCCACTTTGGTCTCCGGCCGTCTACGGGGTTGGTTTTGAAGGTCGAAATTTCCAGAACGAAAACGTTGAAACCAAAAACGTACCGTGCTTTCTTTTGCGACACCAGCACCGTACACATCATTAACCCTTCGAGCGGTTTCTGCAACACCGGTGTCACGGTAGAACTCCTACTCGTAAAAATATCGATATTTCATGTTTTCCATTGCGCGGTAATAAGCGACGCCAAAGAAAAAAACAATGACGAAAAAACAAAAGAATGACAGTTTTCAAAACTCAAATATACCAGCTAAATGAATTAATAAATTTGAATTTTGTATTCTTAACCAAAGAGTAGATATGTCAGATCAAAGTGGTCAGTACGACAAAACGCTAATTTCATAGGTAAGGACCTAATAGTTATTGGTCTTTTTATTTTATACTTACTTACACCTATTGCATCCCTACCATATTTACATGTTTAATGGCATTTTTCGGTCATTCTCACGAAATTTTTGAAATTTGGATTTGTGGCTACAATTATAATAAAACATGAAAGATTAGGTAGAATTTAATGGGTCTGCGTTGTTCTCCATTAAATAAACCAAGTAGATTTGAAGTTAAAAATAATTTAAGATTTCTTTAATACGGAGTTTAGGATTAATATGACAGAGCTTAGAAAACCAATAGGACTTTCATACTAAAATAAAAATTTAATGTTAAAAAACGAGAAATTACTTTAATGTTGTACATTAATATCTCATTACATTTGTTATAAATGCAATGGGACATTTACAAACGAAATTTTTTTTTTAACTTTATTGGTTAGAGTAATATCGATACTTTTGTACGCGTTGGCGGATTTTGTACGCATGTTTGCTCGCGCACAATATAATATCTATATATAGATTTATAATCATAAAAATCTATATTATTTAAGCAATATTTCTTAAAAATCAAAACGTACAGACGTAGTTTCTCATTATATCTACAACATATCCAAAAATTATAAAAATCTAACTATATTTACTGGGTGTAAAACGTTATCGCCTTTTGTATGAAAATCAACAGGTTCACAATCCTCTTAATTAATAAAAACATTTTAAAGCATTGTACTTATATTTTTATTTAAATAGTTTAACTAATGAGCTTTAAATAAAAAAATACTAAATACGAGCTTTTGGTTAAAGTTTATAAAATACAGATGATCTTATACCAAATTTGGGAGTCTGCTCGCTAAATGGAGCTTATGAGAATAGGTTTTAACAATTAAAAAAAAATATTAATAGGGTTCAAATTCATTAAAGGCCTGTTATATCAAATAGAAGAGACCTAGAATTATCGATAAAAAATAAAAAATGGCCCAAATATCCATACGTTTCATAAATATTTGCTTGTACGATAGAAATTCGCCTCTCCTGAGAATGACCGTTTTATTAAATTTATTATTTGATCACAGCACATTTGTTCAATTATTTATTATGATGTAAGTACTTATGTGTGTGAAATTTATTATTGCTGAATGAATCTGCCACGAATGCAAAACAAACGATATCTTAATAGTTTCATTTTCAGAAGGGCGCAGTGGATGCAGGCGCTAGGGATCGAGGAGGCGTCTCATGTCGGGAAGAGCTCGATGCTGTGCGACCGACACTTTAAGAAGGAGTTCATCAGCTGGAACCGGCATCGCGTTCGTCTGGTGGGCGTCGCAGTGCCTACTGAACACCTGGGCCCCAGCCCTCTACCCATCGACACCTCGCCGCCCCCCTCCACCGACAAGGCCGAACGTGCCGAGCAGGCGACTGGAGACCCCGAGCTGGATGCGCAGGACATCGATATGGAGGCGCACCCAGAGCATGCATCGACCGACTCGTCTAATAGGACCCACGAGGACGCCGGCGACCCGAGTCGTGGGATTGTTGGCCCATCCGCAGATGGGATCAGAGAGACTCGACAGATCCCCGACGCAATAGAGGCGAACCTATCGACGGACGACCGGACAGAACCGTCCCGAGAGAGTGCAGGCCCGAACGAATCCACCCGAAAATCCACTCGCAAGATCAAACGCCAAGCAATCGATGCCGACTACGACACCGCGCCACGAACGTCCGCTCAACAGACAACGACCGAGGCCGAGCAGCTCCTACAGCTGAAAACACTGTGCGGAAAGTTCTTGAGTCCCGACTTTGCCGCGATTGCGTCCGTGCAGGCACGAGGACGCGCATGTCCCGCCCCCGACAGCGACGAACGCGCGTTCGCTGCGCTGCGCGCCTACCAGCGCAGTCCCGGCACCTACCGGCTGCTGCGCGACGCACTCGGCCTGCCGCCGGTGGCCGCACTGCGTCGCGCCCTGCGCCCCGCCGACTCCCGGATGGACGCGCGGCTGGCGCGCGTGCTGCGAACGCGGCTGTCGGACCTGCCGTTGGAGGCGCGCGTATGCTCCGTGTGCGTCGGAACGACGCCGCTCACCTCCGCGCTCTTCTACGAAATCCGTCGCGACTCCATTGCCGGCTTCGACGAGATGGACGGCGAGTGCCGTGCGCAGCCCGCGCACGCCGCGCTGGTTATCGAGGCACGCGGAGTGCTTTCGGACTGGCGGCAGCCGGTGGCGTACTGCCTGCTGGCCGCACCCGACCCCCGGGAAGTGCGGCTGTGGGTGGACATCGCGCTGGCGGAGCTCGCGACGGCCGGCCTGCACGTGCGCGCGCTCGTCACCGAGCATGACGCGCGTTTCGTGACGGAGGGCCGCGATGTCACACCGGAGACGCCGTACTTCGTCGTCGACGATCACAAAGTGTTCTGTTTCTATGACCCCTCGCACCTGCTGCGCAGTTTTCGGAACGCATTCACGCGGTGCGACTTTCGCTTCGAGGGGCTTCGCGCCTCGTGGCAGCACGTCGAGGCTCTATACGATTACGACGTTCGGCGGTCAATCCGCCTCGCGCCGCACCTCGGACCGATGACGGTCCGACCGACGCGGGAGTCGCGGCGCTGCCCGCTGCTGGCGCAGCAGGCCGTGTCGCTGGCGACGGCGAGGGCGCTGGCGGCGGCGCGCGACCTCGGCGCCGTTCCCGAGGAGGCGGCCGGCACGGCGCAGCTTCTGACGACGATGGCGAACCTGCACTCGATGCTGCTGGGATCGACGTCGACGGAGAAGTCCGCCCTGGATCTGAAATTCCTCGAGTCGATCCCGCCGCTGCTGGCGAAACTGCGCACCGTCGACCCGCACAGCGGTCTCGACGTGCGCCCTCCGAGTTTCGTCGAGGGCTACTCGGTGACGATCACAGCGTTCCTGCGCTTGAACCGACGGCTGGGGCGCACAGGTGTGCTGTCGACGGCGAGATTCACGACGACCCCGCTCGACGATTTCTTCCGCGAACTGAGCAAGAAGCGGAGACCGACGGCGCGCGCTCTCGTCGCCGCGTTCCGGAGGCGCTTCGTTCGACTCGCGCTCACGCCGCCCGTGCGTTGCGTGCGCGCGAACAAGTTGCGCGAATTCCTGCAGCTCGCCGACGAATGTCTCGCGACGGAGCCCGGGACGGCGACGCCGGCCACGGGAGCCGCGGCGCCTGATTCGCTTCCTGAAGAGACGGAGACCGTCAAGCGAAGCGACTACGCGGAGAAGTTGAAGGTGCTGAACGAGCTGCCACTGCGCGAGGTGGCGCGCTGGCTGCTGGTGCGGAGCTGCACGCGGAGCCCGTGCGCCGCGTGCAGCTCGAAGGGTGCGCCGGAAGCGAGCGTCGACTCGCCGGCGGTGCAGGAGGGAGCGGCGCGGCTGGTGGCGCGCATGGAGGAACAGTTCCGCGGGTACATGTCGTCCGAGGGCGCGTGCGGGCGCGTGCTGGGCCCGCTGCTGCGCGAGGTGGCGGGGGCCTGGTTCGCAGTGCCGTGCGCGTGCTTCTCACTGCGCTACTTCAAGGCTCTATTTCTGCGGCTTCGTATCGCCAACTTTATCGCCTTTCACAATCGCCGCATCCGGCGTTCTGCTCGCGGGTGCGGCGACTTCACCCTGAACGTGCTGTTTCAAGAAGATTTGGACGAGAATGGAAGGTATAAAATCTGAATTCGTTTCTCTGACCGCCGCCGCCGCGTCGTAGCGCAGTTAACAGCCGCTAGTCGGTCATCAGACCGACGCCCTCCTTACGATATATTATTATCGATGTAATCGCCTTTTTAATCTGCGAATAGCTATTCTAAAATAAAATTCTTTTATAAACGATTAACAAATTAAACAGTTATTTTTCTTGGAAGCACGTTAACCACGTCTACCTAATAACATCCAAACAAATTAGGTATTGATTGTGTCAAATACCTGTTGGTACTGTAGATATATTTAGGTAGGTGTAAGTAACCACCTATCTCTTTCATAATAAAAGTTAGTTACCTAGATACTTGGTAATCGTCACGAGGTGTTTTTGTGTCTTTAAACAAAATATAAGTCAACTAATTACCTAGGCGTACTTATTCATACCGCCGACAAATAAGTTTACTTACATTCGTTGCGATTTTGATTCCAAAGAAGATAAGCAGATATTATCTTCATGACCGAAGCCGACATGTTTCGCCGCAATAATAAAATTCCATCCTATTCCTTAATTAGTACCTACGTGGTTTTAAATTTTAAAATCACATAACACATTGCATATACCTATTAATTACTATACTAGTTCACACGCGCTTATTCTTACTTGTTCTTACTGAGTCCTGTGAGTCTGGTGGGTTTCTTTGATCCACTGTTAACTTAGTTTACTATTTGCTATCTTGTACCTACTATAATAATGTACCTAGCTAGCCAAACACGCCCGATACACCCGATAGCCAACACGACCAGCCAGGCTATGATGAATTGTCGAGTCGACATCTCGTCATGTCGATATCGTCTTATTCTCGCGATGATCTGTCAAAAATCAACGTTGTCAACAACGAGAAATCTTGTCATGTCGATGTCGTCTCTTATTTCTACATGTCGATAACAAAATAATATCGTAACGACGAACCTTTGGCTTGTCGACATTCGACAACATGTTGTCGACAGTTCATAATAGGCTCGCACACGTCGCTTTAGACTATAAGTACCTACTTAGTAAAACATACCAGTCTTTTAAGCACGATCTATCTATTAGAAATAGGTGATTCAAAGCACTCGGATGCGGAGGCCAGAGGACAACTTCCTAAAAGGTCAAGAGGATAAGAACCTATCAGATAAGATAAACAAAAATAAACTGTTCGAAACAACACGGCACTGTGGCCCGCGCCGCCGCGCCGCCGCGCCGCCGCGCCGCCGCGCCGCCGCGCTGCCGCCGCGCCGCCGCGCCGCCGCGCCGCCGCGCCGCCGCGCTGCCGCCGCGCCGCCGCGCCCGCGCTCGCGCGTCCGCAAGTCCGTTTATAATCGCACTTCCCCACCTCCTTACATACTACCAACCCACCGATGAAATCAGACGACCACTCTGTGTCGATATAGGTAGAAGGTTTCCTGCATATTTAAATTTAGGTAAGTATACATACAGGGCGTAAATATATAATATTAGGTAAGTACCTACCTACTATAAACGCTAGTAAGGGGCCGTTCAAGTATTACGTAAGCAGATTTATTACAATTATTATCCCCCCCATCCCCCTTGTCAGCAAAAGTAAGCAAAGCTCTTACCCCCTCCCCCTATGCTTACGTAAATATTTTTCTATGAATGTATTGTTTTTTAAATATTATAATTATGAAAAAAAAAAGATTTAGTATGGAGATTAGATTTTACTGATACGGTTTTCAACATAGAGTAAGTTACAAAAATATTATAGTCTTACGAACATAACAAACTTAAGTATTTAAAATTTTTGGTACACATATTAAATTCAAATTAACAGTCTTCAAAACGAAACGCATTTTCAAGCAAGGACAATGTGTGGGTTGCCATTCGTGTAAAAAAGTAATTTGACTACCGATGACGTAATCATGATCTAGACTCCCCAACCCCCCATGTCATCCAAAATAAGCAATTCATAGATCCCCCGCCCCCACATACTGTTTACGTAATACTTGAACGGCCCCTAACTACTATTAAGTAATAAGCAAAGCTATGATTCAATTAATTTCTATTAACTAGAAATATTTAATGGAATTGTGCAATTTTTACTTGTTGTGTGGCTTATCGCTGTAATTATAAAATAGCAAGTATATTGCCAAAACTAAATAATTAACTTATACAGCTACAGTCTGTATGTGAAAGCACGGTCTCGACCAAAACTTTTTCTTAATTTTTTTGCAAAAAAGTAGACCAGGTACATTTTAAGTAAGTACAGTTTAAGTACATTATTACGTAGGTAAGTACCTATTTTTGAACAGAAACAAAATATTTTTTTTAATGTTTGCCAATATTTGCCATAATAATATTGTTCATTATTTTCTCACTACAAGCTTAATTATAATATTAATTGTAACTGCTTGTAATCCTTCTGGTCTGTCTAGAATCGTTCGTAAAATATCAATTATCTTCTGACATCCATTATAATCTACATTGACGGTCTCTCAACCTGCCCCCCCCCCGCGCCCCTTCCAGCGGGAACCGAGTTACCATTAAGTGTTTTTGCTCCCATACTTATCCAATTGTACCAACTGGCGCCAAAGGAATTTCTGTTCAAAGGAATTACTGCTCTAAGTGATTGAATTAAAGTGGAAAATGGTCTAGTCATATTGTTCACAATAACAAAGTAAAAACTACAATGCGAGTATAATAATGTCTCGATTTGGCTTTAAGCCTGTTGCGTGTAAAAATATTGAATATTTTTTATTATATTGTTGTTATTGCGCAGGATCGCGCGCAGCTGCCGCAGACCTGCGCCTGCGCTGCGCCTGTCGGACTAGTTGCGGAGTTTGTTTTGATACACGGTAGATACGAGCTCTGATACGTCGCGTTGCAGTGGACTTGGGATCGTCGTTATTTTTATCACGTGCATGGAAACAATAATTATCGTCAATTGAACCCCCTTCATTGTTATCCTTTAGGTACTAGATACCTATGTGTTAAAAAAATGATTAATAGCCAACTTAATCAAACAGTTAATACCGCCATGGCGTAGTTAAGATTTTGTTGAATAGACGTCGCGTACGTAGACAAACTAAGCAAAATAAGCCATTGATTAGGTACTTTTTATTTTCTCATGCCAAAATGCGTACTGATTCTGTTCACAATACACAAAAAGTAGGTACATCTGCCAAAACAGACACCCTCCTTCCTCGCAGGCGGCGCGGGGCGGCGCCGCTTGTTCAACTAAACTCGATCTACCTATTTTAACTTTGCACTTATAATGCCATACCAACGCTTTTCTATTCATTTTGATAAAAAGTTGGAACTAAATTGATTGTGAAATTCGCCCTTTAGGAACTTGTTAGTTTAGAGAGATATTAAAAATACAGTGGATCCGAGGAGTCACCAAACTCGATACGAAGCCAGGGGAGGGGGGAGGGGGGAGGGGGGTAGTAACAGTAGGGAGGTATGTTTGCATTGAAAAGTGGTGCTTCACAACACAAATAGTATAACAATAAACTTGTGAACTAAAATGCATTTTCAAGAGGATGAATTAGGAACTTGGATCAGTGACAAGTTACAAAAAAACCCTTTATAAAATCAAAGGATATTTCATCCTGGTCTGTTCTCATGCATTTTATCTTGAAAGCGTCAACAAAACAAAACAACTATGCAATCTAGCCTCGTGCCAAGCTGCACGCCAAATGCGGAATGACTGCCAAATCTTTTTTCCAAAGGTCGGAATGATTTAAACTAATTGATTACGCCTAGACTTAGGTATAGCACTTACTGTACCTACCAATGAAACAGTGGATAATATTATAGATATGCTTTATTTTATTAAAATCTCCTTGTTACCCCCTTTCACTCACTTAATATTCAATATTTTACACCAACATACATTCTCTCTTAAACTCTTCGCTAAAAACTCTGTCACAGATGAGTCCAAACACGACACGCCCACCATCACTACTACCACAGATAATATTACCTATCAATCCATTGATCATGAAACTCTTTCAACACATAGATAAACCTCGTTTACACTGTTAAATCTCTAACACTTTACATGCTTGGCTGAAATTCGAATTTAGGATATAAGGAATAAACCTTTCGTACCTACTTACCTAAATTTAACTTCTAATCCCTACTAATATTATAAATGCGAAAGTAACTCTGTCTGTCTGTCTGTCTGTTACGCTTTCACGCTACAACTACTGGACCGATTTCAATGAAATTTGGTACAAAGAAAGTCTGGAGCCTGAGAAAGGACATAGGCTACTTTTTAACCGACTGCAAAAAAGGAGGAGTTCCACGCGGACAACGTCGCGGGCAGAAGCTAGTCTCTCGATAAAGAAGTAAATCACATCTGCTAAGCCGCAACTTAATAAGTTTTTACCTATCTTTTTAATTTCTTCTTGAAAGACGTTACCTTTAAGTACCTAGCTAATGAAAAAGAGACTTATCCGTCGTATTGTAAGGAGCTTCGCACCCAGGTTTACACTTTAGTCTTTACTGACATCAGCTGACTTGATTTACTGATACGTAATAGTATTCACCTACCTACCTACTTAAACTAAACATCAAATATAAATTCGTTACCTACACTTTGTATTGTATCAGTAGATAGGTGTGTAGTAGCTGTATATGGCATGGGGAGTGGAGTGATACGTACCTAGGTACGCCGTTCCACCGGCTCTGTGGGCGGGGGTTCGACGCCCGGACGAGTTCGCTCTCGATATCCTGTACATACTTTCAACGGTGGGCTACGAATTGCCAAAGAATTTCAACTACTTACTACTAAATATTTGTTTTAGTGTTTGCAATCAGATTCCTGTATGAAATAGCACTATAACACATTAACCACCTTTATGAACTTTCTACACCTGATTAAAATAAGACAAATAATCTAATCATAGGTATAATAATATTAAGATGCACGATGCGCGCTGCACAATGCACGCTGCACGATGCGCGCTGCACGCTAACGCCGCACGATGCACGATACACGATGCGCGCTGCACGCTGCACACTGCACGATGCACGATGCGCGCTGCTCAATGCACGCTGCACAATACACGCTGCACGATGCGCGCTGCTCAATGCACGCTGCACAATACACGCTGCACGACGCGCGCTGCACGCTGCACGATGCACACTGCACGATGCACGATGCGCGCAGCACGCTGCACGATGCAGGCAGCACGATGCGCGCCGAGCGACTCGTTTGATTAGCAGCGGTGTACGAGCCCCATTGTGTCGCTGAAACGCCTTTATCGCACATTGTCTTACCTTCTACGGCATATCGACTGGAAGCAGAACAATCTGTGAATAGACGGCTAAGTACGTTACAAGTGGTGAAAATAACTTAGAAAATTGATTTTCTGCAAATATTTACATTTTAACTTGATTTATTTAGGTTAGGTACCTAGGTACGTAGAAAATGTAATTTGTACCAACTGTGTAATTAAGTATTGTTGTAAAATGAATAATTAATAAAATTAATTCCATCACATAAACGTTTAACTTTGTAGCGAATATAAGCACAGTTCTCCGCTGCCGGCTCAGTTAGTAAAGCAGCAGGGTTTTCTAAATCAAACTGAAAAACACCGAAACGCTATGCATTGAAGGAAGCAAAATATCTGCTTTCAAAGTACAATTGCGTTTCGAAGTCGAATTGCGAGTATAAGTACTTAGTACTTACAACTATCCAGTTTGATCTATACTAATATTATAAAGAGGAAAGATTTGTATTTTTGTATTTTTGTATTTTTGTATGTTTGTAATGAATAGGCTCCGAAACTACTGGACCGATTTCAAAAATTCTTTCACCTTTGGAAAGCTACATTATCCCCGAGTAACATAGGCTATATAATATCACGCTAGGTCTTATAGTTGCGGAGCAGTAACCGAAAATGTTTCAAAAACGGGGGAAAGGTATCGTTTCTGAGGCCTTAAAAAAATCTTAAGTCCCCCCGTGCGAAGCCGGGACGGGCCGCTAGTAGAAGATAAATATGAAACAGTTAGATTTCTAGGCTTGTTTGTGTGCTTATTACCTACAATGTCTATAATAAGTATGTATAAACGTGTTTGCCTGTTATTATGCCAAAAAATCCGCTAGTTTTTAGTCCTCGCTATAACGATCAACTATTTTAATTGTGTCCCATAACTCATCGATCCGTCAACGTCAACAGAGAAATTACATGCACACTACTCGTTGTCATCTCACTTCCCACCTCTTCTTGACGTCTCATTTTACTTGAAACTGGTGATTTCCAAGAAAATATCACGCGGCGAGTTTTTGTTGAGACGCAGTAATCTCGCAAAGCGGACATTATTCAATGTCTTTATTCATTCTTTATTAATATAGGTTTTTGTAAGAAAATTTGTCCTCAATCATAGAGTCATTAGTAGGGGTGATCATAATATAGGCATAATGGAATAGCGTATTTTAGGTCATGTATGTTAATACAGCATCATAATGTAAGTAGGTAGGTACGTACGGTCTACTAAAATTTAAAATAAAATAAATTTGCATACAACAATGAGTAGGATTTATCTGTGGAACTATTTAACGAATATAAATTACCAGACAAGATTTGCTGATTACCAAAACAAGCGCGATTTCCGCTCACAGGCCACACAATAATTATATTATGTACCTATGTAGGTACATGTAAATGAGTCGTATCAGCGGTCGGATCGCGTCGCCGCCGCCGCTGCGCCCGCGCCGCCGCGCCCGCGCCGCCGCGACACCGCGCCACTACGCCGCTGCGCGCTTTCTATTACCCGCGCTTTACCTATGAGAATAAACCCCATACTTACTATAGTTACTTACGAGGGAACATACCTACAATGTAATTAAGTAATGCCGAATTTTTGAGGACAAGAAGAGTTTAAATTACTCAAGTAGGTATGTCATTTTATTATAGGTAACAGTTTACATATAACTTACAAGCGGATCAAGCGTATATGATTCATTTATTTTCTCTTTTCACGTTGTTGCATTATTGTTATCTTAGCTAGGTATCTAACAGATGTCAAGTTTCAGTTTTAAAATCCATTTTCAAGATGTAGTAACAACACATAAAAACACGGTGTGGTACCTAGCAAAAATAAAAGCAGCACAACATAGTGTTGAATAAAAAATAAGGTCCGTTTGGAATTACTCATGCTCGAAGCTTTTTAATGACACAATACCTAACCTATAATAATATGATTTTTTGTAATGGTAATGGTTGACGTAACCCTGTATTCAGTAACATGCACTTGTCGGGTTGTCCGCTGCGGCTGCAGTGGTGCAGTGGTGCAGGGCTGCAGGGCTCATCCAATTGCGCAGATCTGCGCCGCCCCGTGTAGTAGGGCTTCACGGCCCTGAGCCGCCGCCGCCGCCCCGCCCCGCGCCGCGCTCCGTGCTCCTCGTAGCAACACACAGTGTCACATGACTCACACGCGCCTCATTAATACAACGACACTGACCAATATTTGTAAGGGGGTAAAAACCCATTAACATGGCCGAAAGAACCAGAGTGTATGCATTTTTCATTCTATCTTTTCCTCTCCCTTTAATTTTAATATTATTTTTTACCTATAATACCTACTACATATTATCGTCTCTCATCGACATCATTAGTACCTAAGTCTGGATATTCTTATACATAAGTACCTATATAATCTGACATAATTGACAATAAAAAAAATAAATTAAAAATTTAACAAACCCCCGACATAAAAACTAAAAGGCCCTCTAAAAAGTATAACAATAATAAAATCATAATATTAGTTACCTATGTATTAATATTTCTACAAAGGAAACGTCATGTCGGAGGGACCGCTTTTCATTTAGGTGTACTTACTTACCTAATATTTACAATCTACCTACACCTACGGTCCCCCCGACATGACGTTTTCATTGTAGAAATATTAATACATAGGTAACTAATATTATGATTTTATTATTGTTATACTTTTTAGAGGGCCTTTTAGTTTTTATGTCGGGGGTTTGTTAAATTTTTAATTTATTTTTTTATTTCATACTTTTTGTAAGTAGGTACGTAGGTACCTACTACATATTATTATTTTGAACTAATTTCCATTTAACACGGAATTTCGTAATGTACATGTAATCCTCTTACATTTGATAGGTACCCCACTCGAGTATATTTGACGACATTGGGCTTACCATTTACACTATTACTCCCCATAATTTTTGAACTACTTAACCGATTTTCATTACGATTTCAATTTTGTAATGTACACGCGATCCTCTTTCATTTGATACCCCACTCGGGTATATTTGTAGACATTTGGTTTTCCATCCCCATTTTCACTCCCAATATTTTTTGAAAGACTGAACCGATTTTCATTATGATTTCAATTTTGTAATGTACTCGTCACCCTCTTTCATTGGATACCCCACTCGAATATATTAGTAGACATTTATTTTTACATCCCCTCTTTAACCCCCCCTAATTATTAAACTACTGAGCCGATTTTTATAAAACATAGCTAAGAACACTCCCGACATATACACCTTTCAAACAAAAAAAACAGAATCAAAATCGGTCCATGCGTTAGGGAGCTATGATGCCACAGACAGACACACACACACACAGACAGACAGACAGACAGACAGACAGACAGACAGACAGACAGACACGTCAAACTTATAACACCCCGTCGCGTTGCGTTGCGTCGGGGGTTAAAAATAGGAAAGCAACACATTTCTTGCGACTCGGAAATTAGTAGTTTGTCCGTCCGTGTGTGCGTTCGCGATTGCTCGCCCGCATTGTATGCATTCAGTGCAGATTGGCGTAGTCGTTGTGTTACACTGTTGCAATTGTACGATAAGGGTGCTTGCACATTGAATGACTGGATTATTAATACTTACTTACACGTACTTATTCATAAAATATGAATTTCCGAAGACGCTTTATTTTCTGATGACGAAATTACACCATTGCTTAGGTACTTACCTACTTTGAATTTAAAACACTTAGATCTATACGTGTGACTGTGATGATAAAAGCATGAATACCACTAGGTACCTATACCTACGTATGTTCTGCATAGGGAGGTTCTTAAAACTGCTGGTTTCTCAATTTATCCACAAAATTGAGTGACAACCTATGGCCCTAAGGAGACAGCCGTGAACCCATTAATAAAGCGTAGGTAAGTGTATTTATAATACTCTTAACAGTCTGTAGGTACTTATCTCAAATTTATTATGATATTTTTGGTTTGTTGCTGAGTAAGTAAGTAGGTAATTAAGTAGGTAGGTAGATAACTACTTTTGTGATGTCATATCTTTGCGTACCTAGCTTTCGTTTTATGATCTCCGAAGCAATATATCCCCGTCTGTAGAGGCGAAGCGCGCGGCGGCGTCGACGGGCAGGCGCGGGCGCAGGCGCGGGCGGCGCTAGTCTCGGCCGCAGTAAACATCGCTCGGTCATAAAAACCGCTTATCTTACGACCGGCAATAAAGCGTATTAAGTACCATAAGAAGAACAACATTACAACGTAATGCATTGCAATGTAATGCACGATCGCAAAAACTCTTAACATTGCCTTGATCACTATAAAAAATTACTAGGTAAGTACTTACTTTAAAATTCGCAATTCATTGAGCAAGCTAAGTACCCTGACCTCGCTACCTACCATCTCAATTAAGATCTTCATTTAAAATGATGGAAGGACTCGGCAGGAGTTAATGATACATCCGAGATGAACATAATATGGATCCTCAGGTAGGTACCTACCTATTATCGAAACACGTATATATTTCATACCAAAGTAGGAGTCAAAATGAGATTGTCGGCTTTAGTTGATACCTACGCATGCAAGTACCTATGCGGTATAATTCGTGTATGTGTGGCGTAGTATCTGATGTGGACGGTGTCGGCGGCCGGCGCGGCTCGAGGGAAGGAGTCACTAACGAGACACGTCGCTACCGCCGCCGCGGCCACGCACACCGCGCACAACACTGCACAACACCGCGCAACACTGCACAACACTGCACAACACTGCACAACACTGCACAACACTGCACAACACTGCACAACACTGCACAACACTGCACATGCGCGGCGCTCGCCCACATGACTACGTGACTGTTTGCGCACCGATAGACCAAACACTCCTCCAGTCCTCGGACCTCGAAAGGTATTTTTGACATGATAGATTGATTGAAATGAAACAACTTTAACGGATTTAACTCGCGTATTTTATTTATTTTAAATCCATTAAAGTTGTTTCATTCCAATGTATAATAACCGCGAAGGCATCAGAAATTATTAAGATTGATTTATTTTAGCAGTATTCAGGTACATTTTGCATTCATTAGTACGTACCTACCTTAGAAAAAATGTAGGTAGGTATACGAAGTTAAAGAAACCTGCTTTGCAGTCTGGGATAGTAATCTAACACGTGCTGCATGCTGCACCTGCACGGCCTGCACCCCGCGCCACCCCGCGCACCCCGACCACAGCACTCTGTTGAGTACTTAATATATTACATATTATATATGTTATAGGCAATGTGTATAATGCAGGCATTCTATACATTTCCTAGGTATTGTATAGAATGCCGGGGTCGTCCAGGCAATGTGTGAAATGATATTGAATGTGCAAACTATTTTACACTTTACCTAGGAAATGTATGGAATACCTAGGCATTGTATAGAATGCCGGTTGACGCATAGGTAATGTATGTAACGCGTTTTTTTAGTATACACATTGCCTGATGCGCTTCGGGCATTTTATACAATACCTAGGCAATGTATGAAATGAATCGTATTATACACATTGCCTGAACGTTTTAGGCAATGTATACAATGCCTAGGTATTCTATACAATGCCGGATTATACACATTGCCTATAACATATATAAGTACTACGTATAACTATGTAGGGAAAAAAGGTCTACAAGAATCTCGTGGTGAACCGCAAGTGCTTTGCTTTGTCCTCAAAGCAAGCAAGAAAACATATTTCAACAGTGAATAAGAAATGCAAAAACTTCAAACTATAAACAGTTGGAAATGAAGGAAACCAAAGTTGGAACTAATGAATTATGTCTATAGAACTGTAAATTTATAACCGTTACAGCTTAATGCATGCTTTAGAATTACTATAATGGCCATTGAGAAAACTAGAATAATTTCACAGCCACGTTATAGTGTCACAGCGAACGCCGGCTTAATCCCATTGTCAATTTGTGCATGGAAAGGTATTGTACGGCGCGACGGCGTGACGTCTGCGGGGCCTGGCGAGCCCGCTGAGCCCGCTGAGCCCGCTGAGCCCGGCGCAGGGCCCCACCGGGCTCCCACCGGGCTGAACGAACCTGCTCCGAATCACTCATTTCTCTCCGAAGCCATTCAAGTGCGGAGATAAATTATTCTGATAAGCGAACGGTACATAATAAGCGCTTTATACGGAGCCGCTCCGAGGGACGAGGCGAATCACAATTTCAAAAGATATCCGTACAGTGTGTCCGGCGCGCTCCAGACATGCTCCTTTGTAAGTCACGTTCTATTTGCATGAATGGAAATACAAAGAAGTCCACTTATTTATTGAAAACTACTTTTGCCTTCAATTTCCAACACGACGAGGACATGTTTACTCATCTACCTATAGATACATAAATAAGTATCCGAACCGGCACTGGAGTGCTTATAAATATTCTATTCACATCTCTGGCACAACTCCCTACATTTTTGTTGAGTTAAATTATAGTAAGTAGGTAAGAGAGATCGTTTGTGGCCCTCGAGCCCGAACAAATATTGTCCAGCCGATCGAATCAACGCGACTTTACGATAATTCGTAAAAAGCCAACCGGATTTGAAACAGTTATAAATGTAAAATCTCGCTGTCGAACAAATAGATGAAGGTAATGCCATCTCAGCTCATTTGTTGCTACCACTCCAGCCGCACTGCTCCTTCACCGAAATAACTGAACGGAATGTGTTTACTATTCCACGTATTTGCTCGCGACCGTGCCGCGCCGGCACCGCGCAAACACGCCGCGCGCCGACCGACAAAGAACAATGAACAATGCGGCCTCACAGCACACACAGCCTCGCACACACCGCCGCCGCCGCCGCCGTGCCAGCCGGCCGGGTCCGCGACCTCCTGAGTCCTGACGTGCATCGATCATAATTATTATGACGAGAGCCGATCGACCCCGAGAACGACCGCAATCTTAATCGACTAACATCTTTAAATTCGTCATCCAGCGGCGCCGGGACCTCCCGATGCCCAATTACCACCTCTAATCGAGGTTCGCCGTCTTTGAAGTATGGAAATCGAAAAGTTACACGGCGGAATAATTTGGTACTTACTTAGTAGGTACCCGAACGTCGGACCGCGCGATATGAGCCGCGACAGATCGGAGAGCGCGCGCAGGGTCGCGCGGTCGCGGCCGGGTCGCGCCGTGCTCGCGGCTCGCCGACCGGCGCGGCGGCGCGGCGGCGCGGCGGCGCTGCAGCCAGCGAGGAGGAACGTTAGATGAGCGAGTGCGTCGAATCGCTCTCCCGCCGAGTCCGATGGAGCGTGAAGTGACTCGGATCGGGGAACGCGTGACGCCGCCGCCGCCGCCGCCGCCGCACGACCCCGACAGCCAGTATGCTAGGTAGGTAGGCACATCTGATTATGCTCACCGTAGTATCGGTGCCGGCGCAGCGACGCGGCGGTCGGGTGCCGTGCGCTGATAAGGTGTTACATGTTAATGGTTTAGGAGAGTTTTAAAGGCGAGAACCGGCCGCGGCTCCGCGACGCGGTTCCTCTATTCCTTGATACCTTTTTTGCGGCAGAAACTAGTCGTCCTTGTTTTTTATCGTTTCGACCGAGTGCGATCTTATTGTTTGTTTTGATTGTAAAAAGCTGTAATTGAATCCGCGGCGCGGGGCGCGTCCGTTCGTAAGCGACAAAAACGATTGAGGCCGTGAAAATGGTTCAGTCCCGATGAGTAAAGTGGTTTCAGAAAGAGCGGACATTAACCACGGTGTACAAACTAACTACCTACCTGGTCTTTATATACTTACGAGTACATAATAATTATGTAAAATAATGGTTTATACTATCAGACCCTAATTCTTCAGAAATAATAATAAATAATAACTTCAGCGAGATCGCTTTGAGCATTTTCTGCAGATCCTAGTTTACTCCTAGTCTCTTTCAAAGGTCAGATTTTTCAAAAAATATTAGACACGAATTTTTTCTTTTCTCAACCGAACAATAAACGCCAAAGATAAGCGCTTCCAAAGTTCAGCAGTGGGGTTTATGACTTCACGGCTAGGTACAATTTATAACTAGCCGTGACGTCTAAATTAGGGTTGCCATACGTCCCGGTACGCCGGGACATGTCCCGGTTTGAAGCATGGTGTCCCGGCGTCCCGGCCGATAAGCAAATTGTCCCGGTTTAAAAATCATAGTTATTTAATAGAGGGCTGGACTTGGTAAACAGTAAGTAATATACCTCTAATAAACGCGCTCTAACTAGCGTACGATTAGCCGTACGCGGATAGAACGACGTAAGTGTTAACACTTGTCCGTTCACGTTTCACGAATTTACGTTAACAGTGTCAACGCATTTCGAGATCGCAGACTCTCAGCGTTGACAGAACAAGAGCGCATCAATGGCATGCTATCAAGCCCACTATGTGACTTAGAAATGTTTGATACAAGATCGATTTTTCTAATGCATTGATATTTTATATCGATTTTATACATTCAGTTGATACCTGACTTCTTGAGAAAACTCGACCTAAGAAGCATTAAAAAAAAATCGAATATTATTACGTAAAAAAAAAAAATTACCGCCGAAAAAAAAACTTAAAGGCAACAAAAGACAATAGCGCACGACATAGAAAATTTTTTTTTTTTTTTTCTTTTCAGTGCGTTAAGTAGGTAGGTATTGTTCTTTGTTGCCTTTTATTTTTTTTCGACAGTAAAATTGTTTTATTGAAAAGTTATTATTGTTTAATTGTCTTTGGACATAATTTATACAAATTATTACATGCTTCATTTTTAATTACTTTGGAAATAGCTACCTAAGTACCTTGTTTTTGCTATTAACTTTTAGTGAACAATAAATTACCCCTATTTTTCCACCCGTTCGGTAGGTTCCTTTTTTCCAAATTGTTATGGGATCAAGTTTGAGATATGCCCTATCCAATAAAAAAAGAATTATCAAAATCGGACTACTCTGTAAAAAGTTACGTCTGGTCATACGATACAATCAGTGCGTGAAAAATAAATTATCCCCTATTTTCGTACCCTTAAGGTTGAATTTTTTAATCTAAATTAACGTGATTAGTAAAGTTCCGTTTTTTTTTTTTTTTTTTTTTTACCTTTACTAATGTCCCGGTCCGAGTCCGTACATTTATGGCAACCCTAGTCTAAATAGATTTCTAAATAGAATCTAACTGACGGACTAAACAGATAGGTATTTGTTTTCTTTACCCAGTCAACCCTATTAACTATAGGTGTAGGTGGTACCTACCAAATAGTAACTAAAGTACTTAAAGGAATCTACATCACCGAGCGAACTCCGCCGAGTGGTGAGTGGTGACGGCAGCGATACACCGAGACCGTAGCGCGTAGGAGACACGTTACACCGACGCCGCGACGTAGCTCCGGGCTCCTGTGAGCACGATACTCAATCAGAGAACAACGACGGAAATAACTATTGAAATCTTATTTTCGTAAATGCAGATTCACACTTAAGTTATTAATTGAAATTAAAAAATATACTTAGGTAAGTAAGTAAGTACAGCAAAAAAGACATCGGCGCAGTGACAGGCGAAGTTAAGTAGTTATTTTTTTTGTGTTGTTAAAGTTCAGCAGCCACAGACGGAAACAGAAGTACTGACGTAATTCCCTCTGCAATACAGCGCCCCCTACGATATCACCACATCGGTACTCATTTATGCACCCGGAGCATATCAAACTGAACCCCACTGCCCAGACAATAAGTATCACACCAAGTACAGCTAACTAACGTGGGAATCGTACTTTTAAACTCATATTCGGTCCTGACCGCAGGCGGCTGTAACCGCAGCGCCGTGGTTCCGTTGCGGTCGCCGAGGACCTTCAGTCGATGTTCGTTCGGTTGGTTTTGCATTGCGCCGGCGTGCGATATGTTTGCGTGTTTGTAATAACATGGGCGAGCTGAGCCGCACATCCGCAGGCACCGCGCGAGGGAACGAATGTTACAAAATGCTCGATTATCTGGATTAAATTATTTTATTCGTTCTGTACGTATGTACCTAGAATAACAATATTTATAGGTATTATAATACCTATCTGTACTTACTGTCAAGGCTTCTAATTCCGTCTACGGGGCTATTCCGTCACGTACACGTTTTTGGCGAATCTAAGCACAGTTCGCCGCTGCCGGCTCAGTTGGTAAAGCAGTAGGGTTTTCTAATTCAAACTAAAAAAACACCCATGACGCTGTGCAATAAAGGAAGAAAAATATCTGCTTTCAAAGTTTAGTTGCGTTTCGAAGTCGAAGTGCGAGTATAGTACTATGCAGTTTGATCGAAGATAAATATGAAATAGTTAGACTTTTAGGCTTGTTTGTATGATTATTACAACGTCTATGATATGTATAAACGTGTCTGCCTGTTGGTGATGCGTAAAACTCCGATAGTTTTTAGTAATTCACCATGAAAAATTAACAACTTCAAAATAGTCAAGTGGGAAATTCCGTCTATTTTTTAAGGGGCAAAGCCGTCATATGCCGGTATTTCCCAATTCCAGACATCGTCAACATTTTTTTAGTGTATTACATTTTAAAATAGGTACACTTGTCAATCTGGCAATAATAAGCTTAGCTGTGACGAAATATATGAGTAGGTAATTCAATAGAACGTAGTACGGAAATACTCCGGACTGCAAAATGCATAAATCCTTACTTTATGAAATAATATATATAAAAAAAATATATATTAGTAATTTTTTAAAAGGTTGAGCTCATCTGATTGGCAAAACATGCCGGAATATCCCCAAAAAATTGTGTTTGCGGATAACTTCCATTGTAAATCTTATATCTAAGGTCTAATAACACATATTTGATTGAAATCGACGTGTCTTCATTTTCCGCTAGCTAAGACTTGAAAAAACTGCGTAGTTCTAGGGAAACTGCTTGCATGACGGAATAGCCCCACTCAGGCGGGAAACTCCGTCTACCTGACTATTTTTTTTTAAAAATATCTAATAAATTAAGCAACCTAGATACAGGGAATATCATACTATTATTTGATTGCCAAGTAAATTGTTGGTCTAATACATACGCGCCATGGGTAAATAGTTAAAAATAAATGTCTCAAAATTTTAACCAAAGTTGATCTAGCTCAAAAATATGCCGGAATTAGAAGCCTTGACCTTACTTAGATTTATGTTTTAACGATGTTCATTCACCTAGGGTGTAGGTAGGTATCTCTACTTACGTCAATAAATTATCTGTATAACTGTCAGAACAAGAAGAAGATACCTACCGTTTCCAAAAAAACGTCACTTGAGAAGAAACGGCAAAAAACTCGATGAGGTAGATCTCATTTTTTCAAAACAGGTACCATGTACATATTACCATTTATCCTTACAAATTTAACAAATCAAAATAAAAAATTAAGTACCTACCTAGGTACTTCTACGCTGGTATTTGCACTACATGGCAAGTACCAAACAAGAAAACATGGAAGTAAGTAAGTAAGTACATATATAATTCCCTTACTGAAGATGTAAAAGATCTCCAGATGTCAAAAATAAAAACTAAATCAAACAAGTACACCATACAAAACAAAATAAAGTAAATAAGACACTATGATGTTTTCAGTCGAATTTCGTTCCAATGCACAATGCTAAAATATGTCGCTATCTCAGACTATCTCTTGAGTCCCTCTTGCAGACCTGAACAGACCTCGCCGTGCCATCATTTCCTCGAAGGCATTCAGGCCATTTTCAACATCCTGTTATTTTTACTTAAGTAAGTACCTACTCATTTACTTAGGTACCTAAGTAGTAAATAGTCCTGCTGGCTAAAACTAGAATCTAGAACTCTGAATTTTTAGTAACATGGAGGTCATAAACACAATTTTAAATTTGAACACAAGTGCGGGTGTGTATATCTTCCAGATACATTGATAATCACCTACTTACTGCTTATTTGTGTTTTAACTGACAATCGGAGAACTTCCTTAATTTTCTTTTATTGATCTATAGCATACCTACCTTCACTTGCCATTTGCGTTTATAGTTAAGCACTTGGTGGCATCAATGTCAGGTTTGGTTAACAACGACGGTGCTTTAATAATAATAATATGTATGTTCATAATATAATGAATGGAATGCTAGCGACCGCTCTGTAACACTCCAGTACATAGCCGACTATAAATCTGATACCAACTTAGCGTTACCGCTAACTGAGTAGGTATGTAATATTAGTAAGCATCGCGGATATTTACCAGTGAATACACAATGAGTGCGAAAGAAACGTTGACAATTGGAATACAATTATAAAACTCGTGCACTAAATTGTAAACGGGTATGTAAAGCAGCACTTGGAACGGTGTTGTGTGTAATTACTAATTACGCACATTCCATTCCAATCAATGTGAGAGTATCTATTATAGTTCTGTTTTCACTCGTGACTCGCGCGGCGCGCTCGCGACTACGAGCAGAGTGTGCGAGCTACGAGCAACAGTGTCGCCCACAACTCCCTCCCAAGTCCCACCGATGTAAGCAATTACAGCAATTTTCAGGAAGAGGTTTAATTCAAAAACTCTCTACTAATCTGCCATGTATCTACTTTATTATTCTGTTTCGTCTATTATTTGCAGTGAAATCTGTTCCCGTGCCACCGCGGAATATATTATGATCCAGCACAGAATCAATGCCATCTCTATACATGGAGTATAGACACGACGCGGGCAGGACGCCGTTCGCGACTTCCTCGGCAGATATTATATTTTACTTTTCTTTTGCTTAGTTCAAATATATAATATCCGGCGAGCGCTGAATACAAGCGACCATTCATAAAGGCATCATCTTGCTATGACGCGACACACTAAACAAGCCTCTGTCTTGTCATTGTTTACAATTAGATTATGAATACTTATCCATTACCAAAATGCCAATCTTGGTCTTAGTTAGGCTGTACCAAATTATGATATTCCTTTTTTAAAAATGAACATGGTATCATATTTTATTTCTACGAACAGTTCCTTACAGAAAACGGCAGTGTGATACATACCTGCAGGCGCGTGCAGTGAGGGTCGCGCATGTACCACGTCAGGGTAGGCATTCTATACATTTATACCATTGTGCCTATATGGAATGCACGCCCTTGCCTATAAGGAGGCATGGCGAAAATCCTGTCCATGTTACAATGTAATGTATGCCTTATTTCATAGTTTTACCGTAACTTAATAGTTTACTGCGACATATCACATATTGCTCGAGTCAGCAATAAGTTAAGTATTATAAATTAAGAACGTTGTATGTAAATGGGCTCTCTTTATATTACGCCTTGTTGTAATACACACGAATCTACAATATGGTGTTTCATTAAATCAACCACGTCGCTCCTGATACTTCATGGCGACCCTTTGCCACACGAACATCATGGAAGACATCAAATGAAGAAATATAATGAAGATAGAAAAGGAAGATAGAAAACGAAGAAAGAAAACGAAGGAAGAGAGCGAAGAAACAAAATGAAAAAATAATATGAAAACCTGACGAATCAAATGAAGACAGAAGACTACAAGTTCTATCTACCCTGGACAGGTGTTCTTAAACTCTAAATGACTTAATCTTTTCATAATAAAGAACTTACAGCAACAGATGTTATAAATTTATATGTTATTATAGGTAGGTAAGGTAATAAGCGGCGTATACGACATACAGCAAGGGCGTAGTTAGCCAGACTTGGTCGCTTTCGAACTAGGGCTGTCCCAAAGCCCAGTCGGAGCGACCCCCTCCTCGGATCCCTCTGCGCTTCACCGTGGGTGACCAAGCCACGGTTACTAAGCCCCGCCGCCACGGCAAGGCGAGGACCCATCGGGGGGGCAGCTGCCCCCCCTGCCCGTACCTCGCTACGCCAACAGTGATAGTGCGCAATACGTTAGGGAACGAGAGAGACATTGGTATGCGCTTGGGCGCAAGTTCAAATACAAGGGAATCAAAACCTTCAGGTTAGGTACTTCTAGGGCGGGGCAGCCCAAGAGAAGGTAAGTACTTCCCTACTCCAAGAAAAACATCCATTACCAATCTAATCTCTGTATTTGTAGAAGGTACCTACTCGCGTAACGTCACGTGTGGTCCATCTGATTTCGAGATGACGCACCAAGGAATTGTATTACAGCAGGTGCAAGTGCATTGTGCGGTGCGCGCCGAGTGCAGTCATCAGCGTGCACTGCGCGCCCGCATCCGCCCGGCCCGCTCACCGCAAACCGCCTGTATCTGCAACTCATTACATAGGTACCTACCTACATATTGCTTTAGAGATTAGTTAGATACCTACTTAATTAACTTAATTTTATGTTAAAGTATGACTCCCAAAATGCTTGAATACGAGTGGCTACGACTACGACCACGACCGCACTTCACTTGTCGAATTAGCAGACTCGGTGATAAAGCGTACCTATTATAACTAATATAGCGACGCCTTCATATCTGTACTGGCAAAATGTCGTTGCTTTGCAATGCTTTCTACAAAAATTTAGGTACGATTATACATGAATCATGAAATAAATATAATTGACTTAATGGACTAGGTAATTATCCAAAATTAACATTATGTACTTATGGCACAAATGTAATGTGTTCCAACCTTTGAGCGTAGCTATAGGTTGACAGGTACAACTGACAATTTTGGCATATAAATCTTTAAGCCACCTTTGGAGGAGGTGAGGTAGAAAAAATTTAACAAACCCCCGACATAAAAACCTAAAATCCCTTTAAAAAGTATAATAATAATAAAAACTTAATATTAGTTACCTAAATATTTCTACAAAGAAAACGTCATGTCGGGGGGACCACTTGTCATTTAGGTGTTACTACTTAATACCTATAATCTACCTAAACCTACGGTCCCCCCGACATGACATTTTCTTTGTAGAAATATTTAGGTAACTAATATTAAGTTTTTATTATTATTATACTTTTTAAAGGGATTTTAGGTTTTTATGTCGGGGGTTTGTTAAATTTTTAATTTATTTTTTTATTTCATACTTTTTGTAAGTAGGTATCTACTACATAAATTATTATTTTAAGTAAGTAATTTCCATTTCACATGGAATTTTGTGATGTACATGTTATCCTCTTACATTTGATACCCCACTCGGGTACATTTGTCGACATTGGGTTTACCATTTACATTTTTACTTCCCATAATTTTTGAACTACTCAACCGATTTTCATTACAATTTCAATTTTGTAATCTACACGTGATCCTCTTTCATTTGATACCCCACTTGGGTATATTTGTAGACATTTGGTTTTCCATCCCCACTTTGACACCCTATATTTTTTGAACGACTTAACCGATTTTCATTATAATTTCCATTTTGTAATGTACACGTGATCCTCTTTCATTTGATACCCCACTCGAGTATGTTTGTAGACTTTTATTTTTCCATCCCCTCTTTCACCCCCCCTAATTATTAAACTACTGAGCAGATTTTCATCAAACATAGCTAAGAACACTCCCGACATATACACCTTTCAAACAAAAAAAACAGAATCAAAATCGGTTCATGCGTTAGGGAGCTATGATGCCACAGACAGACACACACACACACAGACAGACAGACAGACAGACAGACAGACAGACAGACAGACAGACAGACAGACAGACAGACAGACAGACAGACAGACAGACAGACAGACAGACACGTCAAACTTATAACACCCCGTCGTTTTTTCGTCGGGGGTTAAAAAGAACAAAAAGCTACACTAAACACTAACTACAGGTGTTGAAATGCTTCGAAAGGATTGGAATACCTAATACCGTTGGTTCGTGTCGGCGTCCATTCGTATCTGTCACAAGCTACGGCCCGTTTCTTCTTCAATTACGCACATTTACTGAAAAGCGTGCGTACTCGTAATCATCTGTCCTTAATGTTTTATCGATATAAATTTACATCGTCCAGCAAAAAGTACATCTCTCTAACCGAACCGACCTTTGATTATTTTTTACCTATCAGGGATGCTATTATCGCCTTTAACTCAAACGACTTAACGTTTAGTATGGAGAAAACTACTCTACGAAACATATATGCATGTACTATCGTTAGTCTATGGTTACCATAAACTATTATGAAGATTCTTAAACGTCGCGTAACGAAAATTGCAACATCACGAGATTAACTTTTATCAATAACCTAACCAAACGCAATGCATGACACTTCAAGACACTGACGTTTCATTTCAATGTGTCAAATCATAAACCTCATATTATAACCTCAAAGCTCCGTGCGCTGAATTCAGTATATTTTTTTGAATAAAAATTAAAGTATTTTCGTATAATTATATTGTGCGGATCAGTGTGAGTGTGACTAGCGCATTTGGCGTCGCTAGATGAGTGCACGTTACTTCTATCTACAGTTAGACCTGTAAGTGTACGAAATATTTCATCTTGTAATACTTTAAGTCGACTATTTACTGTATTAGCCATCACGATTATGTTTTTTATATTAATATGAGCATTTATTACATAATACTTTTTACCAAAATCATTGTTTAATTTAGCTGAAATAGTTTTAGAGTGCCGAAGGAACATAACCTTTTTTAATACTTATTAAACATATTGTATTTTAGTAATTGCTTAATTATTACTATTAAACTAGTTACTACTATTCGCGGCGACCAGATAAGCGCATACCGCGATGACTCGACTTGGTATTACCGACCTAATTTTATATTTTTTTTAAGTGCATAATAATATTAAACAATAGAAAGTCAAAATAAAAAAAAAACACAAATTAATCTGTACTTTGACTTTGGCAGTGATCATAATTGTGTTATTTAGGATTTTTTTACGAGTATTGTCAGCTCAGTTATGTAAGTATATGAATATGGGTATTGTAAAGTTTCCGAAACATCAGCAAATGAAATAAAATGCGCATGTTGTATTCATTATAATTGTTTTATTCCAATGTCAAATATTTTCAGTTGTGGGTGTGAGAGGAGCGCTCTGTCTGTGCGTCGTTGTGTGGAGA
This sequence comes from Polylopha cassiicola, assembly GCA_038024825.1. Taxonomy (NCBI): domain Eukaryota; kingdom Metazoa; phylum Arthropoda; class Insecta; order Lepidoptera; family Tortricidae; genus Polylopha; species Polylopha cassiicola. Next base: position 10,747,893 of record CP149061.1, read on the forward strand.
GCGCGTGCGAGACTGTGTTCGGAGTCAACGGAGCAGCAGTTCCCGTCGACATACTTGCTTTGCAGCCCGCTCAGACAGGTAACCATATCAAGATTATTCTTCATACTGGGTATAGGAAAGAAAATGAAAATTATTCTTGTAATAATATTATATTTCCCCTAGTTAAAATCATACCTACTTTTTATTTATGAGTTAAGTTCATTATATGACTCCAACAACTTTGATGTGGAATGGATACAAATTTACATTACAAATACACTCATACTGGAGTGTCTGTATAGGAAGCAAATCACATGACCTGTTGCCAGTATACCGGGAGCAGGGTACGGCGGAATACTGTTTATTGCAGAAACACAACTTGTTAAATTTGAAGATTACACATAATTAAAAAAGAAATGTATTATTAACTTCCCTGCCTTTAAATCGAAGAATCTGAAATGTTATTTAATAACAACATATTCAAAAATATGTACACAAGCAACCCACTTTTTTAAGAAGAGTTACAAACCCTTAAATGAATTTATAATAGAATCGCTACAGTTAATTAGCAGCTACCACCGGTCAGCTAGTCGGAATCATACAATTAAAATGTTCATGTCCAGTTCGAGCATCATATTATAGAGGCGATGCAATTATTTTCAGGTGACCGGTGCGTGGTGCGAGTGCCCGCGAGCGAGGCGCGTCGCGTGCAGGCGGCGCTCGGCACCGCGGCGCGCGGCCTGCGCGTGGCCCGGCGAGCCGCCTCGCTGCAGGCGCTGCTGTAGCGTGCTGCGTGCAGTGTGTGTGTAGTGTGTATAGTATAGTGTAGTGATGGCCGCGGTGGCGCGCGTGGAGTCGGGGCCGGGCGGCAAGGACGTGGTGCTGGTGGCGGCGCGGGAGGCGCTGGCGGCGCCCAGCGGCGTGGCGCTGCCGGAGCCCGAGCCGGCCGGCGGCCTCATCCTGCCCGACGGCTCCATCAACTGGGGCTGCCCGTGCCTCGGCGGCATGGCCACCGGGCCCTGCGGGGACCAGTTCCGGGACGCCTTCTCCTGCTTCCACTACAGGTGCGCACTTACACACACCACACGTCGAATGAATTCCTTTCTCGACGGTCAGTAGAGAGAGCGGAGTAGTGTGACGACACCAGTCGCGTGGCCCGAGCGAGTCTTCTGTGTGGAAGTGATTGTGATTTGACATTGTTAAACACGAGTTTTTCACTATCCCTAAAAACTCTCTAAATTATTATATCCCAATACTGTATGTATACGTAATCGGCCACCGGATGATATATTTATTTTTGATGATATATTTATATTCAGCCGCAGCCGTCCCCCGGCGGACGTCGCCGCGGCGGTGGCGGTGGGAGGAGTCGGGAGGACGGCTTTGTAAATTGTTTTTTTTTTATTTTCATGTGTCTGGTGTGCGTTGCGTGTGCGCAGCGAGGCGGACCCGAAGGGCAGCGACTGCTACGAGAAGTTCAGCGACATGCAGCGCTGCATGGCCGACTACCCCGAGCTGTACGGCCGCGACGACGACGACGACCTGCCGCTGCCCACCGGTGAGTCCGCTGCGACCACACACCTAACACACCACACACCGCACACACCACACACACCGTACACTCCGTACACACCGCACACACCACACACACCACACACACCACACACCGCACACACCCCACACACACCGCACACACCGTACACACCGCACACACCATTCATAATATGAGGACAGTTAGTTCAATTTAAATAATTAGAATGTAATAACTATAACGGATTTAACCGACGATAGTCTAACACTAAGAACTTAGTAGGAACTGTAAAGTGTTCGAAACGTCACAAAATAAAATAAAATATGCGATGTCAAACCGCGAAGACATAAGAAATTATTAAGTTTCAATTAATGTAAATGTTTGTTTCAGAAGAGTCAGCAGCCGCCGCAGACCCGCGCGACCAGCCCTAGCGTCCCTAGTGCCCCTGGCGGCCCTGGCGTCCCTAGCGGCCCTAGTGCCCCTAGCGGCCCTAGCGTCCCTGGCGCCATTGAGAGTCTAGCGCACAACACGACTACACTGTTTATTATAAGATACTTATATTTACTTTCTATATTCGGTATTTCTTAGATTTTGTCGTATGGCTAACGACTCTAATTTCATTAAAGGACAAAAATATCTGTATTTCTGTGCGGTTAATATGATGAATCAGTTCGCCGTACTATTTTTACAAAATAGTACGGCGAACTGATGAAGCATTTTGGACAAAAATCGAGAAAGGGCGATATAGTCGCCCTTTCTCGATTTTCTCGTGAGGTGTTGAAACTAGTTTAGTTTTGTTAATTTCTTGAGTACCTACCTAATTCCGTAGTGTTTAATAAAATGTTTTACGGCAAATCAGATTTTATTTTTTCTTCCCCGCGCTTTCCACTTGTCACCTCGTGACCGATTTCATCTGTGAAACAGACCTACCACAACAACTTGTGCGCTAGTAGTGGTCTCTTTAAATTTCGACGTCGTTCGATTAATAATATAAATCGGTTCAGCCGTTTAATTATTTTTTCGGGTTAAAGTGGAGATGGAAAACTAAATCGGGTATTTCACATTACAAAATTAAATATAGCTACCTACAATAAAAAATGGTTATAAATAGCAATATTTATATTTTGTTTAACCTACAAAAGGTATAAAAATCAATAAATAGGAATTTCAGTAATAGCTTAAAGAAAGTATTATCACAGAATTATAAGATTGAAGTGAATTTAAACAAGGAAGGAAAACATGTAAGTATGTGAATAAGTGTATATATCGGATCAGGGGGAGGAGGGCTGTTCATATAAACATAAAAAAAAAGTGGATCGGAGTGAGAGTCCGCATCCTTCCTATATATACAGTGGGTGGGCGGACGGGCAAAAAATGCGGAAATCGCTTGTTTTGAGTATAGCACACGATAGGGGACTATTGATAATGTAATTAGAGTGAATATGGAAGGCAAAACGTTAATATTTTGGAAACTAACGTAACCCGATCAAATATGTTTTATCCTAAATTAGATATTTTTTTTAAGCTTTCCTAACCTAACCAAAACTTATTTTTGTTTTAAACCTAACCTAATTTTTGTTGTTTTTTACAAACCTAACCTTACCTTACTTTTTTTTTTGTCAAACCTAACCTAACCTAACCAAATTTTGATATTTATTGACAAACCCAACCTTTTTGAACCTAACTTTATTTTTTATTTTTTTGTAAAACCTAACCTTTTTGAACCTAACCTAACTTTTTTTTTTTTTGTCAAACCTAGCCTAACCTTACCAAATTTTGCAGTTAGGTTAGGTTTTGACAAAAAAAAAAGCAAAATTTGGTAAGGTTTTGATATTTATTGACAAACCCAACCTTTTTGAACCTAACTTTATTTTTTATTTTTTTGTAAAACCTAACCTTTTTGAACCTAACCTAGCTATTTTTTTTTTTATCAAACCTAGCCTAACCTTAACTAATTTTGCAGAGTTAGGTTAGGTTTTAACAAAAAAAAAAGCACAATTTGGTAAGGTTAGATTAGGTTTGACATGAAAAAAAAAAAAAAAAACAAAATTGGGTTAGGTTACGTTCGACAAAAAATAAAGATAGGTTATGTTAGGTTTGGAAAAAAAAAATAGTTAAAAAAGGTTAGGTTTTGACAAAAAAAAAAGCAAAATTTGGTAAGGTTTTGATATTTATTGACAAACCTAACTTTTTTTTTTTTTTTTGTAAAACCTAACTTTTTTGAACCTAACCTAACTTTTTTTTTTTTTTTTTGTCAAACCTAACCTAACCTTACCAAATTTTGCAGAGTTAGGTTAGGTTTTGACAAAAAAAAAGCACAATTTAGTAAGGTTAGATTAGGTTTGACATGAAAAAAAAAAAAAAAAAACAAAATTGGGTTAGGTTACGTTCGACAAAAAATAAAGATAGGTTATGTTAGGTTTGGAAAAAAAAAATAGTTAAAAAAGGTTAGGTTTGACAAAAAAAAAAACAATTTGGTTCGGTTAGGTTTGACAACAAAAAACTTATTTCATATTTTTTGAGGAGTGGGTCCAGCAAGAGGTTCCACAATATCGGACCGCCGATTGAGCCCTGTACACAGCCCTTGCTGGTGTTGATGGGATAGGACAGTTCTCCTCGGCTAGTCGGACTTTGATGGCGGGCCACCAGGCACAGTCGAAGGCTCCCTCTATATCCAGAGATATCAAAGTTACAATTTTCTTTTTGCGCAGGTTGCTCTGAATGTGTTGCATCATGGTATAGAGGGAGTCTTCGGTGCTCCTTTGTGGCATGAATCCGAACTGTTTGGCGCTTGTTCTTGGGACCAGGTAGTGCTTGAGTCTGGCCACGAGCAGTTTTTCGTAAATTTTCCCAAGCATGGAAAGGAGTCCGATCGGGCGATATGATTTGGGCCTCGTGTAGTCGTCCTTCCCTGGTTTCCTCAGGACGACCACCGTGGCCTCCTTCCATGATTTGGGAAAATAACGAAGCTCAAAACATTTGTTGAGCAGTGCGAGGAAGACCACCGGGCTACAGTCTATGGCATGGCGGCAGATATCGGCTGTAAAGCCGTCCGCCCCTGGTGCCTTCTTCGGGTTGAAGGATCCGCTCGCCCATTCCAGTTCTGGCATAGTGAATGGTGGTTCGCAAAGTGCACTTTGTTCGCCATCATTCACTGTGTCCGCTTTGCGTCTGGTTTCGCGATGGTATTCGTTGTCGTTGTCAGTGGAATCCTTCGGATAGAATGTCTCCGTCAACAACTTCGCCGAATCCGGCGCACTTAGAGTTTTTCCTTCGTGTTCGAGCGGAAGATCCTCCTCCCTTTTTGTAACCCTTCCTATAACCCGGTAGATCCCCTCCCACATTCCCTCTCTGTCATGTTTCTTGCAGAACTCTTTCCAGCTTTCGACCTGGGCTGTTGCTGCTCTCGATTCATACTCTACTTTCTTTCCCAGGTACTCTTCGACAACCTTCGACCTTCGAACTGGGGCTGCGCATCGTATCCTACGTTTCCTGGTGGCGACTTCCTTCTTCATCTCTTCGAGTTCTTCGGACCACCACGGCAAGGTGAGTTTTTGTTTGTGTTTCTTTTTGGGTATAGTGTCATTACAAGTGTCGGTGATTGCTTTGTTTATGTTGTCTACAAGTGTTTCGACTAGGTGTGGTGTGTTTACTGATTGGAGTTCGTGTAAAGTCGGCAACAATTGTTTGAGTTTCTCATGAAATTCAGACCAATTGGCTTTCTTTGTGTTGTATATGCGTGTTGTTCTGTTTATTTGCATGTGTGGTGATTTAGCGTAGTGTATGTTAAAGAGAATGCCGTTGTGATCCGAGCTCGTGAGACTCTCGTCTACCTTCCAGTCTTCTACCAGGCCAAGGATGTTCGTTGTGCAGGCGGTGATGTCGACGTAGCTACTGTAGCGTTTGCCTCCTCTTATGGTGTCGAAGGTTGGAATTTTCCCCCTGTTTAGTATGTGGAAGTCTTGTTCGTCGAGAGCCGCAATCATGCTTTCGCCTCTGTGGTCTATTTCTGGACTGCCCCACCACGTACTTTTGGCGTTACCGTCCCCGCCGATGAGCCACCTGTGAATGGGAATGATAGAATGATGAATGATAGAAAGATATTGTATGATGAATGAAAGTACGAGAAGCATAAAAGATAGAACTGGAATGAACGTAGAATCAGCTCCCATAGGCTCCGATCATGTTGGAGGTAGATGTTATAAAAAAAAAAAAAAAAACCTAACCTAACCTAACCTAACCTTATCAAATTTTGCAGTTAGGTTAGGTTTGACAAAAAAAAAACAAAAAAAAAAAAAGTAAGGTTAGGTTAGGTTTGTAAAAAAAAAAAAACAAAAAACAAAAATTATGTTAGGTTCAAAACAAAAATAAGTTTTGGTTAGGTTAGGAAAGCTTAAAAAAAATATCTAATTTAGGATTAAACATATTTGATCGGGTTACGTTAGTTTCCAAAATTTTAACGTTTTGCCTTCCATATTCATTCTAATTACATTATCAACTAACCTAAACCTAACCTAACGCAACGCGGAAAAAAAAAAAACAAAATAAAAAAAGATTGGTTTGGTTAGGTTAGGTTTAAAATATAATAAAAAAAAAAAGTTCGGTTAGATTCAAAAATGTTGGGTTTGTCAATAAATATCAAAATGTGGTTAGGTTTGTAAAAAAAAACAAAAAATATGAAATAAGTTTTTTGTTGTCAAACCTAACCGAACCAAACTGTTTTTTTTTTTGTCAAACCTAACCTTTTTTAACTATTTTTTTTTTCCAAACCTAACATAACCTATCTTTATTTTTTGTCGAACGTAACCTAACCCAATTTTGTTTTTTTTTTTTTTTTTTTCATGTCAAACCTAATCTAACCTTACCAAATTGTGCTTTTTTTTTTTGTCAAAACCTAACCTAACTCTGCAAAATTGGGTAAGGTTAGGTTAGGTTTGACAAAAAAAAAAAAAAAAAAAAAAAAAAAAAAGAAAAGTTAGGTTAGGTTAGGTTAGGTTAGGTTAGGTTAGGTTAGGTTAGGTTAGGTTAGGTTAGGTTAGGTTAGGTTCCCTCCCGACGTGCTGCCACCTTGTCGTGGTGGGGGGGCTTGCGTGTCTCGATGATACCCAAGGCTATGCCGGCAGAGTTACTCATACCGGTAGGCTTGGGAGGAGAGACCAGACTAAGAGCAGTACAACTGGCGGGACCCGCGAGGGCCTGTCTGGCGGGGTGAGTGCGCCCACTAAGGCGTTACTGACGGTAAGGGCGGCGGCGTGCATTGGCATGCTGTCGGCCGACTCGCAATCCCGACTCGTGGAGATGGGGGCGAGGGCCGCAACCCTATTGGGTTGGGGCTACGAGGAGTAAACCTCTTTAAAAAATCCAACGAGGAACTCACCTCATTAAAAAAGAGGAGAGTTTCCCGTCTCTTTAAAAACGGGAGCCGGTGCCGGCTTATACAGCACAGTATGCGTGGTTGTAAAGAATTGTTACCCCAGGAGGGTACCAGCCTTACCAAGGCTGGAGAATCCCTCGGCGTCGCCTCGGCGGCGTCCCGCCTCTCGTATTCTGGGGGAGGCAACAACCACTCCGGTGACCGGCAGACCGCCGGTCGCCGTACCGACGACCCATATGAATTCCTGGACTCTGATGCAAGCGATTTGGCATGTGACGACACGGCGGCGGAGAAGTGGACCCCGAAGGTCCATTTCAAAGCTATTGACCTCGGCACTGGGGAGCACACCCCAGGTGGAAATAAAAGTGACGACGATGTGGAGCATCGGAGAGGTAAAATCATGAGCGCAAAATTAAAGAAGATTTTACCCCAGGAGGGTACCAGCACTGCTGGAGAATCCCTTCTCAAGCCTCAGGGCTTGGGCCGCTCCACGTATTCTGGGGGGAGCAAAATTTTGCCAAAACCGACGACTGAAAGCGATAACACAAAGGACACCGATATGCATTGTGATATGGATGATGGACGTACCGGCCCCATAGCAGTGGAGGCCCCTGGAAAGATGTGGAGCCGAGTTGACAGTGACTCCGATATTAGCATCTCAGGCATGGTGGAGACAGTTGCGGATTCGGACATGACGCGTCCGGCTGAGAAGCGGTCTCACACGGGGGACCTGGAGCCGGTGGTGAAGGCCAAAATTGGCAGTTCCAAGCGCGGAGGGAAGGCCAAGAGGGCCCCGGGGGCCCACATTGGCCTCGCCAAGGCAAAGGCCCGCCTCAAAGACAGTGAGTGGAGTGATTTCGAGGCGGAGGCCGATGGAACGACTGGGACCGTTTCCAGGACGTACTCGAAACGGCCAGCGAGGCAAGCGGGTAGCACAACCAGCCCCATGGAGGAGGACTCTATCGAGACCTATGCGGACCCGATTGAGATGGCACGACTGGCGGCCCAGACTGTCCTGGCTCAGGCCGGCAAGTCCGGCAATCTGAACGGACGAGTCTGGGGCAAAATCAACGAGGCATGTAGCAGCATAACTGCTGCGATGGACCGCCTTGAGGCTCGCGAACAGGCTGAGGAAGTCCGCATCCTCAAGGCGGACCAGAAGCGGTTGAGGGAGGAGTTGGCCCTTGCTCGCGCCGAAACCAAGGCGCTCCGCCAGGCCTTCTCGGAGAGGAAGTCCTCTCCAAACTCCGGGGAAGGAGACCTGGCGGGCCAGGTCATGTCGGCGGTGGCGGATACACTGGCTGCCTTTAAGGAGGAGCTCACTAGGAGCCTCTTCGTCTCTCTGGGCGGGATGGTGAACGCCCGCCTAGATGAGGTGAGGAGCCTCCTCCCGCCGGCACCAGTCCTCCGTCCGCCACTAGCGGCCGACAAGAGGAGGGCCGCAGAGACCGAAGGCCCCAGGGAGGGAGAGACCTCCCGTGACCCTGCGCCGGCGCCGAAGGGGCCCAAAACGGCCCCGGCTAAACCCCCCCGTGGGGCTAAGACGGTGACTCCAGGTCAAAAGGCCACCACCGGGAGCACCCTAGCCCCCCCGGCAAGGCCAGCGCCGGTACCGGCACCGCGCCGGAAGAAGGCCACCTCCGGGCCTCAACCGGGCCCTTCGTCGGCGCCTCATGTACCCTTCCATGAGGCGTCCCCCCCAACCAACCCCGCCCAGTCCTCCTGGAGCGAGGTGGTTGGGAGAAAGAAGAGGAAGGCGAAGGCCTCTCCTCCAGCGGCGCAGGCTACAAAGCCCAAGCCGCCGGTTCCGGCACCGAGAACAAAGAAGATCCCGGTGCCGAAGACGGCGGCCGTTGTTGTGGCCCTGAACCCCGGGGCGGAGGCGACCTACGCCTCCATAATGACGAAGGCCTCCACCGCCTTCAAACTTGAGGAGGTGGGAATCAACCACCTCCGGATAAGAAGGACGGTGGATGGAGCCCGCATTTTGGAGGTACCCGGGGCGGACAGTGGTCGCGCCGCCGAGGACCTCTGCGCCCGGCTCGAGAGGGTGATCGGCGGCGAGGCCAAAGTCTACTGCCCCGTGAAGACGGCTCGGCTCCGCATCACGGGGCTGGACGAGGCTGCCACCCCGGAGCTGGTAGCTGGCGCCTGCGCCATCAAGGGGGGATGCCCACCTGAGCAAATGAAGGTGGGCAACATCCGCCGGGGTTTAGGCGGCTCCGGCTCGGCCCTTATTACGTGCCCGGTCAGAGCGGCCAACGAGCTGCTGGCTGCTGACCGGGTATGCATAGGGTGGTCGGTGGCCCGATTCCAGGCGCTGGACCCGAAGCCACTCCGGTGCTTCAAGTGCCTGGGCATCGGCCACACCCGGCCCACCTGCCCGTCGCCGGTAGAGAGGGGGCACCTCTGCTTTAGGTGCAGCAGAGAGGGGCACAAAATGGCAGACTGTCAGGAAACGCCGTACTGCGCAGTCTGCCATCAGGCGGGAAGGCCTTCTGCCCACAGCATGGGGGGAGAAAAGTGTTCCCCCCCCAAGGCCAGAGGAAACAGTGCCCCCTCCACGGCACCGAGAGGAGCCGCAGGTGCCGGCTCCGCAAGAACTGCCGGCACCGCCAGAGCTGCCACGGAGGGCCCAACTAGCATGGAATGCTAAGAGGCCCTCCCAAATCCGTCGAAGTACTGCAGGCCAACGCCAACCACTCCGCTCGTGCCCAGGACCTGTTTATCCAGGTCATGGCCGAGTGGGGGGTTGGCGTTGGCTGTATAACAGAGCCATATGCGGTGCCGCCCCAGCCCAACTGGGTTGGGGCCTCTGACGGAACTGCAGCGCTGGTGGTGCCCACGGGCGGGGAGTCCCCCCCTCTCGAGGAAGTGGAGAAGGGCCCGGGCTACGCGGCGGCAAAGGTGGGGGAGGTAACACTCATCGGAGTTTACTTCTCCCCCAACCAGCCGCTGCGGGCCTTCCAGGTCTTCCTCCAGAGGCTGGGGACTCTGGTCGGAAGGATCGCCCCTGGGCCAATGATGGTGCTCGGGGACCTCAACGCCAAATGCGTGGCTTGGGGATCCCCCAGCACCGACCCAAAGGGGGCGGTCCTGCTCGACTGGACGGTGGCGATGGGCTTGGTTGTCCTAAACCGGGGCCGCGCCGAGACGTGCGTACGCAGGCAGGGGGGATCCATCGTGGACATCACGTTCGCGACCCCCGCCATTGCTGCGCGCGTCCGGGACTGGCGCGTCCTGGAGGACGAGGAGACCCTCTCCGATCATCGTTATATACGGATGAGGGTCTCCCCACGCCCATCGCCACCCGGGAGGGGGCGGGCGAGGACCCGGTTCCCGAGGTGGGCGCTGACCCGCCTGGATCGGGACCAGGCGGAGGAGGCGGCCATAGTGGAGGCATGGTGCGCCTCCCCGGCGACCACCTTGGGAGTGGAGGAGCGGGCGGTGTGCTTCGAGGAGTCCCTCACTGCGGTGTGTGACGCGGGCATGCCTCGGGTGAGGAGGATGCCCGCTAGGCGGCAAGTCTACTGGTGGACAGCGGAGATTGCTGCCCTCCGCACCACCAGTAACGCAGCCCGCCGCCGATACACGCACTGCAGGAGGAGGAGGCACACCGCCGAGGAGGAGGAGCTCCTCCACCGGGAGCTCAGGGAGGCCATAGAGGCCCTCAAGACGGCCATCGCGCGGAGGAAGGATGAGGCGCGCGAGGAGTTTCTGGCGACGTTGGATCGAGATCCGTGGGGGCGTCCGTACAAGCTCGTACGGAGCAAGCTTAAGTGCGCCCCCGCAACGGACTCGATGTCGCCGGAACTCCTCCAGAGGGTCGTCGAGGGCCTCTTCCCACCGGCGGGAGACTTTGTCCCGCCGGTAATGGCGCTCCCTGAGGAGGAGGGAAGCCCTCTCGATTCCGCCGTCCCGCCGCTCACGGACGGCGAGATGGAGAGGGCTGTGGAGAGGCTCCGGGCCTGGAGAAAGGCTCCGGGTCCGGACGGAGTGCCAGGTAAGGTCCTGCACCTGGCACTGAAGCACCTCGGGGACCGCTACAAACTCCTCCTTGAGGATTGTCTCAGGGAGGGGCGCTTCCCGGGGTGCTGGAAGAGGGGGAGGCTAGTCCTCCTGCGGAAGGAGGGTCGGCCGCCGGACTCTCCTTCGGGGTACCGCCCCTTGGTGATGCTGGATGAGGCCGGGAAGGTGTTTGAGAGGATCCTGGCCTCCAGAATCCAGCATCACCTACGAGAAACGGGCCCGGACTTGGCCGACAACCAGTTCGGGTTCCGGGAGGGGCGGTCCACGCTGGACGCTGTAGCTCGGCTGAGGGAGTACAGCGTCCAGGCGGCGGGAAGGGGGGAGGGTGTCGTGGCGGTGTCTCTGGACATCGCCAACGCATTCGGCACTCTCCCCTACGGGGTGGTGAGGGAGGCACTCAGATATCACGGAGTGCCTCCCTACCTGAGGAGGGTTGTAGAGCACTACCTGCAGGACCGGGTAGTGCTCTACGACGACAGGGACGGCCGAAAGCTGCGCCCCATGGCCTGTGGGGTTCCACAAGGGTCCGTGCTCGGACCCCTTCTGTGGAACCTCGGCTACGACTGGGCCATAAGGGGGGTGCAGCTCCCCCGCATGGTCACCATCTGTTATGCTGACGACACGATGGTGGCTGTGCGGGGCGCGGAGCTCGGGGAGACCCTCAGACGGGCGGCGGTGGCCACGGAGCTCACCGTCGCACGCATTGGTCTCCTCGGGCTGAAGGTGGCCCTCCCGAAGACAGAGGCCGTTGTCTTCGGGGGGAGGGGATGGCGAGTGCGAGCGGGCCTCACCATCCCTGTGGAGGGGGAAGCGGTCCGGGTTGAGCCCCACATCAAATATCTTGGGCTCATCCTGGACCGCAGGTGGGACTTCGGGGAGCATTTCCGGCGACTTGCTCCCCGGGTCGTTGGTGCAGCGGCGGCACTCAGCCGTCTGCTGCCCAACGTGGGCGGCCCAAACGCCCCGTGCCGCCGGCTCTTCGCCAATGTGGTGAGGAGCATGGCCTTGTACGGGGCCCCAATTTGGGCCGACCGTCTGTCGGCGGCCAACCGAGCGCAGCTCCGGCGGCCGCAGAGGGTGGTGGCCCTGCGCATCTGCAGGGCGTACACCACCGTCTCACATGCGGCCGCGTGCCTCCTCGCCGCCACCCCTCCCTGGGAGTTGGATGCCCAGGTGTTGGCGGAGAGGCACCAAAGGAGGGTAGAGGCCCGGACTCTAGGGGAGAGTCTGGGCCCGGAAGAAGCGGAGAGAGCGCGCCGGTTGGCCGACGACAGACTGAGGGACCGGTGGAAGAGCGACCTGGGGATTCCCTCTATGGAACCCGAACCATAGGGGCCATCCTCCCGTCGCTCGACCGCTGGTTGAAGAGAGGGCGCGGGGCCTTGAGCTACCGCATGGTGCAGGTCTTGACCGGGCATGGCTGCTTCGGTCATTACCTGCACCGCATCGGGAGGGAGCTCGGCCCCGGATGCCACGAGTGCGGCGATCCCGACGACACCGCCCAGCACACCGTGGAAGAGTGTAGTCGCTGGGCGGAAGATCGCCGCACCCTGAGGCTCGCCCTCGGGAGGGAGGACCTCTCGCTGCACAGCATCGTCGCCGGAATGCTGTGCAGCGACAGGGGGTGGGAGGCGGTGGCCTCCTTCTGCGAGACCGTCATGTCCCAGAAGGAGGCCGCGGAGCGGGAGCGCGAGGATGCAGCAGATGCGCTCCCGCTCAGGCGCAGACGAAGGGGAGTTAGGCGTTCGCGGTATCTTGCCGCGAATCGCCAGATTCCCCTGTAAGGCCGGAGGGTTGGGGACCCTTTGACGGCCTTCGTCTGGGGGGCGAGTCGAGCGTACCGACTTGCCCCCCCATGGCGCGGGAGCCCCGGTGAGATAGACCGGGGCGGCCGGGGGACGTCATGGTGAAATTCACTAGATCCCATGCGTCCCCTTAACGGCAGAGCGGGAAACGCCGGAGTGGTTTTTAGTGGGTAGGCCCGGGACTAGCCCGGGAGAGTCCCACATACCCCCAGGTCGCCCCAGGCCCGGGGGATGCGTAAAGCATTTTCCACTCCGTCAAAAAAAAAAAAAAAAAAAAAAAAAAAAAAAAAAAAGGTTAGGTTAGGTTAGGTTAGGTTAGGTTAGGTTAGGTTAGGTTAGGTTAGGTTAGGTTGGGGTGCTATGTCGGGTAACCTCCTCGTGTGCCTTGGTGCTGCGGTTCCCTTTACGCAATTGGAGGTGCGGGGGGAAGAGCAGTACTTGGGCCGGTGCACCCTGGGCATCGGTCAACAATTTCCCTTTTAGAGATATTGTTGGTCGATGGCTAATAACCCGACACGGGGGTGTCTCTCCGCGTGTCCCTCTTTCTAGAGGGCACTGTGGATGAGACCAGGGGGGGGAAGTGTGCTGCCTACTTGTCGTTTGCCCAGTGATCTTTGGAGCTATGCCGGCAGGGACTCCCATGCCGGACAGGGCCAAAGTGCGGGCAGCGGTAATCGGCAGTCACACGGCGGGCCCAGCAATGGGCCTGCCTGGAGGGCCAGGCTTGCCCTTTTCAGGGCGAGCCTGTTCTGCGGGTGCGCCCTTCGGGGTGCTCTGCCTGGGCGGCGGCTTGTTTCGGCAGGTCGTCGGCCAACTCGTAACCCTTACTCGTAGAGTTTGGAGCGAGGGCCGCTACCCTTCGGGGTGGGGGCTGCGAGGAGAAAACCTCTATAAAAAATCCATGAGGTTGGGTAAGGGGAGGGGCTAAGCGTGTCTGGCTCTCTTTCCCCCCCTCCTTTTTTGTGCGGGTGCCCGCTAGCGGGCTTGCCGGGGGTCGTCGCGGTGGCTTATGGCATATCCCGTGGCGTCCCCACTAACGGCAGTGTCGGACACGTCGGAGTGGTTTTAGTGGGTATGACCGGGAAACCGGGTGAGTCCCACATAACCCCCACACGGCAGAGGGCCAGGGGGTATGCGTAAATGCATTTCCACTCCGTCAAAAAAAAAAAAAAAAAAAGGTTAGGTTAGGTTAGGTTAGGTTAGGTTAGGTTAGGTTAGGTTAGGTTGGGGTGCTATGTCGGGTAACCTCCTCGTGTGCCTTGGTGCTGCGGTTCCCCTTACGCAATTGGAGGTGCGGGGGGAAGAGCAGTACTTGGGCCGGTGCACCCTGGGCATCGGTCAACAATTTCTCTTTTAGAGATATTGTTGGCCGATGGCTAATAACCCGACACGGGGGTGTCTCTCCGCGTGTCCCTCTTTCTAGAGGGCATTGTGGATGAGACCAGGGGGGGAAGTGTGCAGCTGCCTACTTGTCGTTGCCCAGTGATCTTTCGGAGCTATGCCGGCAGGGTTTCCCATACCGGACAGGTCCAAAGTGAGGGCAGCGGTCATAGGCAGTCACACGGCGGGCCCAGCAATGGGCCTGCCTGGAGGGTCAGGCTTGCCCTTTTCAGGGCGAGCCTGTTCTGCGGGTGCGCCCTTCGGGGTGCTCTGCCTGGGCGGCGGCTTGTTTCGGCAGGTCGTCGGCCAACTCGCAACCCTTACTCACAGAGTTTGGAGCGAGGGCCGCTACCCCTCGGGGTGGGGGCCGCGAGGAGAAAACCTCTATAAAAAATCCACGAGGTTGGGTAAGGGGAGGGGCTAAGCGTGTCTGGCTCTCTTTCCCCCCCTCCTTTTTTGTGCGGGTGCCCGCCAGCGGGCTTGCCGGGGGTCGTCGCGGTGGCTTATGGCATATCCCGTGGCGTCCCCACTAACGGCAGTGACGGACACGTCGGAGTGGTTTTAGTGGGTATGACCGGGAAACCGGGTGAGTCCCACATAACCCCCACACGGCAGAGGGCCAGGGGGTATGCGTAAATGCATTTCCACTCCGTCAAAAAAAAAAAAAAAAAAAAAGGTTAGGTTAGGTTAGGTTAGGTTAGGTTAGGTTAGGTTAGGTTAGGTTAGGTTAGGTTAGGTTAGGTTAGGTTAGGTTAGGTTAGGTTAGGTTAGGTTAGGTTAGGTTAGGTTAGGTTAGGTTAGGTTAGGTTAGGTTAGGTTAGGTTAGGTTAGGTTAGGTTAGGTTAGGTTGGGGTGCTATGTCGGGTAACCTCCTTGTGTGCCTTGGTGCTGCGGTTCCCTTTACGCAATTGGAGGTGCGGGGGGAAGAGCAGTACTTGGGCCGGTGCACCCTGGGCATCGGTCAACAATTTCCCTTTTAGAGATATTGTTGGTCGATGGCTAATAACCCGACACGGGGGTGTCTCTCCACGTGTCCCTCTTTCTAGAGGGCACTGTGGATGAGACCAGGGGGGGGAAGTGTGCTGCCTACTTGTCGTTTGCCCAGTGATCTTTGGAGCTATGCCGGCAGGGACTCCCATGCCGGACAGGTCCAAAGTGAGGGCAGCGGTAATAGGCAGTCACACGGCAGGCCCATTGCTGGGCCCGCCTGGAGGGCCAGGCTTGCCCTTTTCAGGGCGAGCCTGTTCTGCGGGTGCGCCCTTCGGGGTGCTCTGCCTGGGCGGCGGCTTGTTTCGGCAGGTCGTCGGCCAACTCGTAACCCTTACTCGTAGAGTTTGGAGCGAGGGCCGCTACCCTTCGGGGTGGGGGCTGCGAGGAGAAAACCTCTATAAAAAATCCATGAGGTTGGGTAAGGGGAGGGGCTAAGCGTGTCTGGCTCTCTTTCCCCCCTCCTTTTTTGTGCGGGTGCCCGCTAGCGGGCTTGCCGGGGGGCGTCGCGGTGGCTTATGGCATATCCGTGGCGTCCCCACTAACGGCAGTGTCGGACACGTCGGAGTGGTTTTAGTGGGTATGACCGGGAAACCGGGTGAGTCCCACATAACCCCACGGCAGAGGGCCAGGGGTTTGCGTAAATGCATTTCCACTCCGTCAAAAAAAAAAAAAAAAAAAAAAAAGGTTAGGTTAGGTTAGGTTAGGTTAGGTTAGGTTAGGTTAGGTTAGGTTAGGTTAGGTTAGGTTAGGTTAGGTTAGGTTAGGTTAGGTTAGGTGGGGTTTGGTTAGGTTAGGGTAGGTTAGGTAAGGTTAGGTTAGTTTTGGTTAGTTTAGGGTAGGTTAGGTTGGGTTAGGTTAGGTTAGGTTAGGTTAGGTTAGGTTAGGTTAGGTTAGGTTAGGTTAGGTTAGGTTAGGTTAGGTTAGGTTAGGTTAGGTTAGGTTAGGTTAGGTTAGGTTGGGTTAGGTTAGGTTAGGTTAGGTTAGGTTAGGTTAGGTTAGGTTAGGTTAGGTTAGGTTAGGTTGGGTTGGGTTAGGTTAGGTTAGGTTAGGTTAGGTTAGGTTAGGTTAGGTTGGGTTAGGTTAGGTTAGGTTAGGATTAGGTTAGGTTAGGTTAGGTTAGGTTAGGTTGGGTTAGGTTAGGTTAGGATTAAGTTAGGTTGGGTTAGGTTGGGTTAGGTTAGGTTAGGTTAGGTTAGGTTAGGTTGGGTTGGGTTAGGTTAGGTTAGGTTAGGTTGGGTTGGGTTAGGTTAGGTTAGGTTAGGTTAGGTTAGGTTAGGTTAGGTTAGGTTAGGTTAGGTTAGGTTAGGTTAGGTTAGGTTAGGTTAGGTTAGGTTAGGTTAGGTTAGGTTAGGTTAGGTTAGTGTTGGTTAGTTAGGTTAGGTTGGGATTAGGTTAGGTTAGGTTAGTTTAGGTTAGGTTAGGTTAGGTTAGGTTAGGTTAGGTTAGGTTAGGTTAGGTTAGGTTAGGTTAGGTTAGGTTAGGTTAGGTTAGGTTAGGTTAGGTTAGGTTAGGTTAGGTTAGGTTAGGTTAGGTTAGGTTAGGTTAGGTTAGGTTAGGTTAGGTTAGGTTAGGTTAGGTTAGGTTAGGTTAGGTTGGGTGAGGTTAGGTTAGGTTAGGTTAGGTTAGGTTAGGTTAGGTTAGGTTAGGTTAGGTTAGGTTAGGTTAGGTTAGGTTAGGTTAGGTTAGGTTAGGTTAGGTTAGGTTAGGTTAGGTTGGGTTAGGTTAGGTTAGGTTAGGTTGGGTTAGGTTAGGTTAGGTTGGGTTAGGTTAGGTTAGGTTAGGTTAGGTTAGGTTAGGTTAGGTTAGGTTAGGTTAGGTTAGGTTAGGTTAGGTTAGGTTAGGTTAGGCAGGTTAGGTTGGGTTAGGTTAGGTTAGGTTAGGTTAGGTTAGGTTAGGTTAGGTTAGGTTAGGTTAGGTTAGGTTAGGTTAGGTTAGGTTAGGTTAGGTTAGGTTTGGTTAGGTTAGGTTAGGTTAGGTTAGGTTAGGTTAGGTTAGGTTTGGTTAGGTTAGGTTGGGTTAGGTTAAGTTAGGATTGGGTTAGGTTAGGTTAGGTTAGGTTAGGTTAGGTTAGGTTAGGTTAGGTTAGGTTAGGTTAGGTTAGGTTAGGTTAGGTTAGGTTTTTTTTTTTTTTTTTTTGGAAATATTCAGTGTTTTTGCACTGAACGCGCGGCGCTTTCGGTTTACGCGTTGCGTCCAGCTATTGGTGTGCGTTGTATGGTTATGATTTGGTGTTTATTAATATATTTTGATGTGGATGAAATTGGTTTCCAACTCAATTGAGTTGGATTAGGTATTGTTGTAGGTTTTAAGTCGGCTGATAACATATTCCAGAAGTTTATAGAACGATTTTTTGGTCGTTTCTTTCGAAACAACTTTTGTGAATTCTCTTGGATCAATGTTGAAAATACAACATTGCGTTATATGCTCTGATCGAGCTTTGGCGAATCGGGGACAGTCGTATAGTAAGTGGGATAGTGTTTGAGGAGTGTCATCGTTCGAGCAAGGGCATGAGTCATTAGGAGTGATTTTAAAGCGGTGTAAGTATAGTTTATGATAGCCGTGATTACTCAAGTGTTGGGTGGAGTGGAAACTGTGTATATGATTTGTTAGAAAATTGTTTAGTTCTTCGTACGTAGGGAAAAGTGTCTTTGTGTATGTACAGTGATCTGGTGTGTCATATAGGTCTGCCATGTCTTGGGTAATTTTCATTTTGTTCAAATATTTGACATGACTGATGGGGATTTTGGAGTAATCTGGGGACTTATGAAGGTTTGCTGCAGCTTTAGCTGCTGTATCTGCCAGCTCGTTCCCGGGTATGCCGCAGTGCGCTTTTGTCCAGAAGAAGTCTATTGTAACTTCAGAGGAAAATTCGTGTACTATTTTTTGGATTTGATTTGCAAATGGGTTGTAGCTGTTTGGGTTCGAGATTTCGGTAAGACCGGATCTGCTGTCCGAGAAGAGCAGCAATTTTCTGGCGGAGTTGTTGGTTGCATATTCAATTGCTTTAAGAATAGCCAGCATTTCAGCTTGAAAGACAGAGCATCTTTTGTGAAGTTTTAGTTTTTTAGTTATCAGAGTGCCATCGGGTTTCTGGATGACGTACGCCGAGCCCACCTTGTCATCGTGGCGACTTCCGTCGGTGTACGCCAACCAAATGTCCGGGGAGGAAAGAAGGTGATTAGTGATAATTTCTGATGATTGCTGGCTGTTTGTTATTTCAGTGAATGGGATGGTTTTTCGATCTGTGGGGTGAAGTAGGTTTGATGGTGAAACTGGGAGTTCGATAAGTACATCTTTCGGAAGCAGGGAAGAATGTCCCTGAAGTTTAGTGGTCTCAATATCTGCCACTGCCCTAATTTTGGAGACGATTGGAGCGAGTTTTGCTAGGGTTATCGATAATGGTGTATTAAGGGTACGGAAACCGTGAACAATCTTGATGCTAAAGAGTCTCTGCATGGAGATGAGGCGATTCTGGACAATCTTGTATTGAGTGGCCTGGTGCCAGATTGGAGCTGCGTAGGTGATGATCGGCTCTATTACGTGAAGGTAGATGGTGCGGATATTATCGGAGTGTACGCCCCAGGTAGGTCTGATGAACATCTGCAGCTTGTGAAAAAGTTTTTTGACTTTATCTATTACGTACATAACATGTGGTATGAATTTAAGTTTATGGTCTATGATAATGCCCAGGTATTTTAATTGATTAACGAAAGGGACGATGGTGTTTTCAATTTTTATGCTGATATTGTGTGCTTTGGATGTAAAGGCGATAGCCTGGGTTTTATCATGGCCGAAGTCTAGTTTTACAGTGTCTCCCCACTTGGTAATTTTTTGTATGGCATTATTAGTTATGGATTCCAGGTCAGTAGCTGTTTTGGAGTGACATATCAGGAGGATGTCATCGGCATAGGCCTGCAAGTGGCATCCGCCTGGCATCTCCATGTCCAGCAGCTCATCAATGATGAGGTTCCAAAGAGTGGGACCCACGACCGATCCTTGTATGCAGCCTTTGGTGAGAGTTTTTCCTACATTGCAGTCTGCCAAATTGATTTCAGCCTTACGGCCATCCACATAGCTAAGCAGCAGCGAGTATAGGTTTTTGGGGCAGTTAATGTGTTTTAATCTTGCAAAGATAGCTGGCCACCAGGCGTTATCAAAGGCTGCACGGATGTCGAGTGCAACCGCCAGCACCTGCTCCTTGTTATTTCTTGCAGTTTTGATGATGTCGATTGCGTGATAGATTGCAGCAACGGTGTTGGTTTGCAATCTGAATCCGAATTGAGTTCCAATAATACGGCCATTCCGATGCATGTTGTAGGTAAGTCTATTAATAATAAGCTTCTCTAATAGTTTTCCGAAGACCTTCACCAGTCCAATGGGTCGAAAGGATGATGCGCGTGTAAAGTCTTCTTTGTTAGGTTTAGGAATGATTTTAGTGAGGGTGATCTTCCAGGTAGTAGGAAAATAATTAAGGTGCAAGCACCTGTTCATTATACTGGTGATGGTCTCCGGAAAAAGTTTAGTAATTTGATAGCAGATATCGGCTGTAAGATGATCCGCGCCGGGTGCCTTTTTATGATTTATTGTTTTCAGGGTTTCAAGGACTTCGCTGGTGGTAAAAGGTGGTTCGTCGTGAGTATCAGGTGTGTGATTCATGGCGGCCCTAGTAGCGTGTTGGTGTTCGTTATCGGGTGTGTCTTCTGGGTAGAATGTCTGAAGAAGAGCGTTAGCAGTGTCGGAGCTTCCAGTTGTGTGCGTACCATCAGGTAAAAGGAGAGTGGCAGGTGGGTGAGTGATTGGGCGAGTTTTCATAATTTTGTTTGTTACAGACCAGACGTCTTCTTTCTGCTGGCGCTGACAGAAGTCTCGGAAAGCATCGGTTGACGCGGCGCAGCAGGCGTCAGAGTACTTCTTCCTGACTTCGTTACGCTCGGTGATGATGTCTTCAACGGGGAGTTTTCGTTTGACAGCCTTGCAGAGCCGGTGGTGGTTTCTGATAACCTCACGCTTCAGTGCCTCTAGCTCCTCGTTCCACCAAGGGGCTCGAGTTGGTGCACTTTTGTTTGGAGGCAGCAGGTCGCGACAAGCTGCTTGTATATTAGAGGTAAGAGTAACAATAATGTTTTCTAAATCTTCCTGTGAGCTGGATTCAATGGTTTCATTTGATGGAATGTGATCGGTGAGTTTTGATCTGAATGAATCGGTGAGTCGATCCCATTTTACATTGGACGTATTATATCTAAAAGTGGAGAGTTTTAGGTTTTTGGTCAGTTTATTGCGGGATATTGATATTTGAAATGTGATTACGTTGTGTTCAGTAGAGGGACAGATATTGGTATCTACTTTCCAGTCGGTAATTTTGAGTGAGTTTTGTGCATTTGTGGGATAGTTGGGTTGATTGTGGCTATTACTGATCAGCGTTATGTCAATGATGGAGGTGCGTACAGTTCCGTGTGTGACTGTTTCAAAGGTAGGGGTGATTCCGGTGTTACAAACATGTAGGTTATTATTAATTATTAGGTCAGCGATATTGTTACCCCTTGAATTGGCGCGAGGGCTGCCCCACAGACCGTGCCAGCCATTGAAATCACCGGCTATGATATGTGTCGCGTGGATGTTCTCGTGCAGGAATGCTTCTAATTTGCCAATTGTATTGTGTGGATCTTCGCGGGGCTCAACATAGATGGATGTTAGGAAGATTTTGCCACCAGATCTTCGACTGATCTCTACTGTGCAAAGGTTTGGACTGGAGTATTTGACCTGTCCAAGAGTACTACCAAGACTGTTTTTAATAAGGAGAGCCGCCTTGGTGTGAAGCTGTAATGTTGGGAATTGGTAAGTGATATACCCTGGCGTTGGTTTTACGGAGCCATTTTTTATAGTGTGAGGTTCGGTGATGAAGGCTAAGTCAAATTCTTCTTTTTCTAACGAGACGAGTAGTTCGTGCTGAGCATTTCTGCCGCGTCCGATGTTGATCTGAATACACTTGAGGGAGGGATTAAGAGGATTGCTTAATGGCTGATTTTGTCTATCCATAGTCAATTCTTGTTTTTATTTTGTTGTACATTAGTGTGGCTCGTGGACAGTTGGCGGAGGTAGCACTGTGTGCAGTGTTACCTGTTCTATTGATTTTGGAGAAGTGGTCCACACAATTGTGGCACATGACTTTATTTTGATTTTGTTTATGGGGGCAGTTCTTGTACTCGTGTCCGGCTGATGCGCAATGGGAGCAAGTGGGGGTAGACATGGTGCAGCGCTTTCTGGTGTGCCCAAACTGAAGACATTGGAAGCACTGCAGTATGGGTACATACTCTTCGGAATGTACCCGTTGGTGATCAATATTTATTTTTCCTGTGGAGATGATGCTGTGAAACATTTTAGGAGACGTCATAAAGACAGCATTGTAGAGTTTTGGGTTCCTGTTTGCTCTCCTAAAATGGAAGGTGAAATCGTCAGTGTTTTGGAGGTTGTCTTTTACGTGGGTGTTCTGTGCTTGAATTATTTCGGTAATAGTTTCTACGGGGACGTCGCAAGATATACCCTTAAGTATAATCATGGGGCGCAAGGTCTTCGATGCTTCGGCTTGTACGTCTCCGCGGGCACCATTGGTTTTCTCAAGGGCAGCTTCTCTTTGTTCAAGGGTGTCAAATTCCACTCGAACCTTGTTATTAGAGACATATTTTGTTGTACATGGGGCGAAGTTTGTGTCTTTAAAGGTGACGGTGCGTCGCCATGCCATAAGAGTCTCCTCTGGGCCCTTAACTGGTTTTGTGGGTGCAATTACAATTGCCGGTTTGGATTTTGGCGCCGGTTGCGGAGCGGTTGATCTCATTGGAGTTGATGCGGCGATTGCATATGATCTTGCTGGCTCATTTTCCTGTCGGCCGCTGACCGTGGTGTTAGAGAGGGAGAGGGGTCGCATTCGATTGAATTCTTCCCTGATAGCTTTTTTAATTATTATGGCGGTTTCGTTCTGAGAGGGGGGGTCGGTTTGAGTCGCAACCGAGGTGTAATGGGCATTTTTTGGAGTCTGCTGGGAAGTGCTAAAGGTGTGTGATTTTCCTTGATGATTATTAGATTGGGTTTTCGGTTGGGAAGTTTTGCTAGTAAAGCGTTCGGTAACCCTTTGTATAGTCTTGACAAGTTTGGCTATGCTATTTTTGTTGACTTTGGTGACGCTTCTGTTTTCATATAGGCTGGTTAAAATCCCTTGGGTGTGGCTCAAGATGCAGGCCCTGAAGGCGTGTATGTCGCCAGCCCCAGTAGCTGCCTCTGGCAGTTCATCATCGGACAGGCTGTAATGTAGCAGCATATCCTGTGTGTAGGCCTCAGAGTGTTGTGGAGATGATGAAGTAGTCTCCGGATTTATGAGGTTATGGTAGGTGTATGTAGGTTTGTTTGCAGGGGGATTAGTAGCAGAGGCAGCAGTGATGACGTTTGAAGATGAGATCGCGATGGGGGTAGGGGGAGTACTAGTGTATATGACTGCAGGGGGTTTTGTAAGGCCGGGAGGAATAGTTGCAGGAGTGGCAGAGCCAGGGAGCGTTATGAATGGTGGAGCAGTGGTGTAGAGCGGAGGTGCTACGCTACGCGGGAACAAAGGAAAGGCTGTGGAGGTAATGGTAGTGGTGGTAGCGGTCGAGGTCGACGTGGTGATTGGGATGATAAATGACACTGGGGGACGAGGCACAATATTATCTTGAGATGAGATGATGGGTGAGGGTTCCTGGGACTCAGTGGAGAAGAGGTCCAAATCTGCAAGGAGTTGGAAGCTGTTATCGCTGAACATTGGGCTGATTGGGCTGCTACTGCGCGGCTGTTCCTTATTTTCAGGGACTGTCTGGGGGTTGCGGTTGCGGTTTTTCTTCAGCTGCTTCTTAGAGGTAGGTGTTGCAGGTGGAGAAGGCGAGCTTGGTGTTCGGACAGGGCGATCACGGAGAAAGTAGTCACGCACAGGTGAGCGATGAATAGGCATTTTGAGAGTTATAAGTTAAGTGGTAATTTAAGGAGTAAGATGATTATTAATATAAGGTTATAAGTGTATATATTGAAAGAGGAGGGTGAGTACTGTCGATTGGGACAATAATAATTTTTGGGGTGAAAGAGTGCGTCTGGGCCCCTTTCTACTATACAGTGGGCGGGTGGGAGGGGCAAATTTCGCAAAAATTTTGTCGAAATCCGGTGTTTTGAGTATGCAGAAGGCTGAAGGGTAGCTAGTAATGGAATCTAAACGAAAATTTTGTAATAAAAATATTAATATTTTGGAAGATATGAATTTTTTGAAATAATTAATTTTTAAATTTTATGTTTCAGGTGAAACCGGGAAAACTAGTAAGTCGATTTGGAAGGGAGTTGGGGGGGATGAAAGGGCTCGCCGAGACGAATCTTTGGACGTGCCACACTCTTGGGTGAGTATGATTTTTAAAAGTCACAAGGACGTGATGTATGAAGAAATTGTTGCACTTAGGTAACCTCGGTTCCGTAAGCGCAAAAATTTTGTCGAAATCCGGTGTTTTGAGTATGCAGAAGGCTGAAGGGTAGCTAGTAATGGAATCTAAACGAAAATTTTGTAATAAAAATATTAATATTTTGGAAGATATGAATTTTTTGAAATAATTAATTTTTAAATTTTATGTTTCAGGTGAAACCGGGAAAACTAGTAAGTCGATTTGGAAGGGAGTTGGGGGGGATGAAAGGGCTCGCCGAGACGAATCTTTGGACGTGCCACACTCTTGGGTGAGTATGATTTTTAAAAGTCACAAGGACGTGATGTATGAAGAAATTGTTGCACTTAGGTAACCTCGGTTCCGTAAGCGCAAAAATTTTGTCGAAATCCGGTGTTTTGAGTATGCAGAAGGCTGAAGGGTAGCTAGTAATGGAATCTAAACGAAAATTTTGTAATAAAAATATTAATATTTTGGAAGATATGAATTTTTTAAAATAATTAATTTTTAAATTTTATGTTTCAGGTGAAACCGGGAAAACTAGTAAGTCGATTTGGAAGGGAGTTGGGGGGGATGAAAGGGCTCGCCGAGACGAATCTTTGGACGTGCCACACACTAGGGTGAGTATGATTTTTTAAAGTCACAAGGACGTGATGTATGAAGAAATTGTAGCACTTAGGTAACCTCGGTTCCGTAAGCGCAAAAATTTTGTCGAAATCCGGTGTTTTGAGTATGCAGAAGGCTGAAGGGTAGCTAGTAATGGAATCTAAACGAAAATTTTGTAATAAAAATATTAATATTTTGGAAGATATGAATTTTTGAAAATAATTAATTTTTAAATTTTATGTTTCAGGTGAAACCGGGAAAACTAGTAAGTCGATTTGGAAGGGAGTTGGGGGGGATGAAAGGGCTCGCCGAGACGAATCTTTGGACGTGCCACACTCTTGGGTGAGTATGATTTTTAAAAGTCACAAGGACGTGGTTAGGTTAGGTTAGGTTAGGTTAGGTTAGGTTAGGTTAGGTTAGGTTAGGTTAGGTTAGGTTAGGTTAGGTTAGGTTAGGTTAGGTTAGGTTAGGTTAGGTTAGGTTAGGTTAGGTTAGGTTAGGTTAGGTTAGGTTAGGTTAGGTTAGGTTAGGTTAGGTTAGGTTAGGTTAGGTTAGGTTAGGTTAGGTGCGGTTTGGTTAGGTTAGGTTATGTTAGGTTCGGTTAGGTTAGGTTAGTGTCGGTTAGGTTAGGTTAGGTTAGGTTAGGTTAGGTTAGGTTAGGTTAGGTTAGGTGCGGTTAGGTTAGGTTAGGTTAGGTTAGGTTAGGTTGGGTTAGGTTAGGTTAGGTTAGGTTAGGTTAGGTTAGGTTAGGTTAGGTTAGGTTAGGTTAGGTTAGGTTAGGTTAGGTTAGGTTAGGTTGGGTTAGGTTAGGTTAGGTTAGGTTAGGTTAGGTTAGGTTAGGTTAGGTTAGGTTAGGTTAGGTTAGGTTAGGTTAGGTTAGTTTAGGTTAGGTTAGGTTAGGTTAGGTTAGGTTAGGTTAGGTTAGGTTAGGTTAGGTTAGGTTAGGTTAGGTTAGGTTAGGTTAGGTTAGGTTAGGTTAGTTTAGGTTAGGTTAGGTTAGGTTAGGTTAGGTTAGGTTAGGTTAGGTTAGGTTAGGTTAGGTTAGGTTAGGTTAGGTTAGGTTAGGTTAGGTTAGGTTAGGTTAGGTTAGGTTAGGTTAGGTTAGGTTAGGTTAGGTTAGGTTAGGTTAGGTTAGGTTAGGTTAGGTTAGGTTAGGTTAGGTTAGGTTAGGTTAGGTTAGGTTAGGTTAGGTTAGGTTAGGTTAGGTTAGGTTAGGTTAGGTTAGGTTAGGTTAGGTTAGGTTAGGTTAGGTTAGGTTAGGTTAGGTTCGGTTAGGTTAGGTTAAGTTAGGTTAGGTTAGGTTAGGTTAGGTTAGGTTAGGTTAGGTTAGGTTAGGTTAGGTTAGGTTAGGTTAGGTTAGGTTAGGTTAGGTTAGGTTAGGTTAGGTTAGGTTAGGTTAGGTTCCGTTAGGTTAGGTTAGGTTAGGTTAGGTTAGGTTAGGTTAGGTTAGGTTAGGTTAGGTTAGGTTAGGTTAGGTTAGGTTAGGTTAGGTTAGGTTAGGTTAGGTTAGGATAGGTTAGGTTAGGTGAGGTTAGAGTTAGTTAAGTTAGGTTAGGTTAGGTTAGGTTAGGTTAGGTTAGGTTAGGTTAGGTTAGGTTAGGTTAGGTTAGGTTAGGTTAGGTTAGGTTAGGTTAGGTTAGGTTAGGTTAGGTTAGGTTAGGTTAGGTTAGGTTAGGTTAGGTTAGGTTAGGTTAGGTTAGGTTAGGTTGGGGTGCTATGTCGGGTAACCTCCTCGTGTGCCTTGGTGCTGCGGTTCCCCTTACGCAATTGGAGGTGCGGGGGGAAGAGCAGTACTTGGGCCGGTGCACCCTGGGCATCGGTCAACAATTTCTATTTACGAATATTGTTGGCCGATGGCTAATAACCCGACAGGGGGATGTCTCTCCGCGTGTCCCTCTTTCTAGAGGGCACTGTGGATGAGACCAGGGGGGGGAAGTGTGCTGCCTACTTGTCGTTGCCCAGTGATCTTTCGGAGCTATGCCGGCAGGGTTTCCCATACCGGACAGGTCTAAAGTGAGGGCAGCGGTCATAGGCAGTCACACGGCGGGCCCAGCAATGGGCCTGCCTGGAGGGCCAGGCTTGCCCTTTTCAGGGCGAGCCTGTTCTGCGGGTGCGCCCTTCGGGGTGCTCTGCCTGGGCGGCGGCTTGTTTCGGCAGGTCGTCGGCCAACTCGCAACCCTTACTCGCAGAGTTTGGAGCGAGGGCCGCTACCCCTCGGGGTGGGGGCCGCGAGGAGAAAACCTCTATAAAAAATCCACGAGGTTGGGTAAGGGGAGGGGCTAAGCGTGTCTGGCTCTCTTTCCCCCCCTCCTTTTAGTGCGGGTGCCCGCTAGCGGGCTTGCCGGGGGTCGTCGCGGTGGCTTATGGCATATCCCGTGGCGTCCCCACTAACGGCAGTGACGGACACGTCGGAGTGGTTTTAGTGGGTATGACCGGGAAACCGGGTGAGTCCCACATAACCCCACACGGCAGAGGGCCAGGGGTATGCGTAAATGCATTTCCACTCCGTCAAAAAAAAAAAAAAAAATGGTTAGGTTAGGTTAGGTTAGGTTAGGTTAGGTTAGGTTAGGTTAGGTTAGGTTAGGTTAGGTTAGGTTAGGTTAGGTTAGGTTAGGTTAGGTTAGGTTAGGTTAGGTTAGGTTAGGTTAGGTTAGGTTAGGTTAGGTTAGGTTAGGTTAGGTTAGGTTAGGTTAGGTTAGGTTAGGTTAGGTTAGGTTAGGTTAGGTTAGGTTAGGTTAGGTTAGGTTAGGTTAGGTTAGGTTAGGTTAGGTTAGGTTAGGTTAGGTTAGGTTAGGTTAGGTTAGGTTAGGTTAGGTTAGGTTAGGTTAGGTTAGGTTAGGTTAGGTTAGGTTAGGTTAGGTTAGGTTAGGTTAGGTTAGGTTAGGTTAGGGGAGGTTAGGTTAGGTTAGGTTAGGTTAGGTTAGGTTAGGTTAGGTTCGGTTAGGTTAGGTTAGGTTAGGTTAGGTTAGGTTAGGTTAGGTTAGGTTAGGTTAGGTTAGGTTAGGTTAGGTTAGGTTAGGTTAGGTTAGGTTAGGTTAGGTTAGGTTAGGTTAGGTTAGGGTCGGTTAGGTTAGGTTAGGTTAGGTTAGGTTAGGTTAGGTTAGGTTAGGTTAGGTTAGGAGAGCTTAGGTTAGGTTAGGTTAGGTTAGGTTAGGTTAGGTTAGGTTAGGTTAGGTTAGGTTAGGTTAGGTTAGGTTAGGTTAGGTTAGGTTAGGTTAGGTTAGGTTAGGTTAGGTTAGGTTAGGTTAGGTTAGGTTAGGTTAGGTTAGGTTAGGTTAGGTTAGGTTAGGTTAGGTTAGGTTAGGTTAGGTTAGGTTAGGTTAGGTTAGGTTAGGTTAGGTTAGGTTAGGTTAGGTTAGTGTAGGTTAGGTTAGGTTAGGTTAGGTTAGGTTAGGTTAGGTTAGGTTAGGTTAGGTTAGGTTAGGTTAGGTTAGGTTAGGTTAGGTTAGGTTAGGTTAGGTTAGGTTAGGTTAGGTTAGGTTAGGTTAGGTTAGGTTAGGTTAGGTTAGGTTAGGTTAGGTTAGGTTAGGTTAGGTTAGGTTAGGTTAGGTTCGGGTCGGTTAGGTTAGGTTAGGTTAGGTTAGGTTAGGTTAGGTTAGGTTAGGTTAGGTTAGGTTAGGTTAGGTTAGGTTAGGTTAGGTTAGGTTAGGTTGGGGTGCTATGTCGGGTAACCTCCTCGTGTGCCTTGGTGCTGCGGTTCCCCTTACGCAATTGGAGGTGCGGGGGGAAGAGCAGTACTTGGGCCGGTGCACCCTGGGCATCGGTCAACAATTTCTCTTTTAGAGATATTGTTGGCCGATGGCTAATAACCCGACACGGGGGTGTCTCTCCGCGTGTCCCTCTTTCTAGAGGGCACTGTGGATGAGACCAGGGGGAAGTGTGCAGCTGCCTACTTGTCGTTGCCCAGTGATCTTTCAGAGCTATGCCGGCAGGGTTTCCCATACCGGACAGGTCCAAAGTGAGGGCAGCGGTCATAGGCAGTCACACGGCAGGCCAACAATGGGCCTGCCTGGAGGGCCAGGCTTGCCCTTTTCAGGGCGAGCCTGTTCTGCAGGTGCGCCCTTCGGGGTGCTCTGCCTGGGCGGCGGCTTGTTTCGGCAGGTCGTCGGCCAACTCGTAACCCTTACTCGTAGAGTTTGGAGCGAGGGCCGCTACCCTTCGGGGTGGGGGCTGCGAGGAGAAAACCTCTATAAAAATCCATGAGGTTGGGTAAGGGGAGGGGCTAAGCGTGTCTGGCTCTCTTTCCCCCCCTCCTTTTTGTGCGGGTGCCCGCTAGCGGGCTTGCCGGGGTCGTCGCGGTGGCTTATGGCATATCCCGTGGCGTCCCCACTAACGGCAGTGACGGACACGTCGGAGTGGTTTTAGTGGGTATGACCGGGAAACCGGGTGAGTCCCACATAACCCCACACGGCAGAGGGCCAGGGGGTATGCGTAAATGCATTTCCACTCCGTCAAAAAAAAAAAAAAAAAGGTTAGGTTAGGTTAGGTTAGGTTAGGTTAGGTTAGGTTAGGTTAGGTTAGGTTAGGTTAGGTTAGGTTAGGTTAGGTTAGGTTAGGTTAGGTTAGGTTAGGTTAGGTTAGGTTAGGTTAGGTTAGGTTAGGTTAGGTTAGGTTAGGTTAGGTTAGGTTAGGTTAGGTTAGGTTAGGTTAGGTTAGGTTAGGTTAGGTTAGGTTAGGTTAGGTTAGGTTAGGTTAGGTTAGGTTAGGTTAGGTTAGGTTAGGTTAGGTTAGGTTAGGTTGGGTTAGGTTAGGTTAGGTTAGGTTAGGTTAGGTTAGGTTAGGTTAGGTTAGGTTAGGTTAGGTTAGGTTAGGTTAGGTTAGGTTAGGTTAGGTTAGGTTAGGTTAGGTTAGGTTAGGTTAGGTTAGGTTAGGTTAGGTTAGGTTAGGTTAGGTTAGGTTAGGTTAGGTTAGGTTGGTATGGGTTAGGTTAGGTTAGGTTAGGTTAGGTTAGGTTAGGTTAGGTTAGGTTAGGTTAGGTTAGGTTAGGTTAGGTTAGTTTAGTTTAGGTTAGGTTAGGTTAGGTTAGGTTAGGTTAGGTTAGGTTAGGTTAGGTTAGGTTAGGTTAGGTTAGGTTAGGTTAGGTTAGGTTAGGTTAGGTTAGGTTAGGTTAGGTTAGGTTAGGTTAGGTTAGGTTAGGTTAGGTTAGGTTAGGTTAGGTTAGGTTAGGTTAGGTTAGGTTAGGTTAGGTTAGGTTAGGTTAGGTTAGGTTAGGTTAGGTTAGGTTAGGTTAGGTTAGGTTAGGTTAGGTTAGGTTAGGTTAGGTTAGGTTAGGTTAGGTTAGGTTAGGTTAGGTTAGGTTAGGTTAGGTTAGGTTAGGTTAGGTTAGGTTAGGTTAGGTTAGGTTAGGTTAGGTTAGGTTAGGTTAGGTTAGGTTAGGTTAGGTTAGGTTAGGTTAGGTTAGGTTAGGGTAGGTTAGGTTCGGTTAGGTTAGGGTAGGTTAGGTTAGGTTAGGTTAGGTTAGTGTCGGTTAGGAATTAGGTTCGGTTAGGTTAGGTTAGGTTAGGTTAGGTTAGGTTAGGTTAGGTTAGGTTAGGTTAGGTTAGGTTAGGTTAGGTTAGGTTAGGTTAGGTTAGGTTAGGTTAGGTTAGGTTAGGTTAGGTTAGGTTAGGTTAGGTTAGGTTAGGTTAGGTTAGGTTAGGTTAGGTTAGGTTAGGTTAGGTTAGGTTAGGTTAGGTTAGGTTAGGTTAGGTTAGGTTAGGTTAGGTTAGGTTAGGTTAGGTTAGGTTAGGTTAGGTTAGGTTAGGTTAGGTTAGGTTAGGTTAGGTTAGGTTAGGTTAGGTTAGGTTAGGTTAGGTTAGGTTAGGTTAGGTTAGGTTAGGTTAGGTTGGGTTAGGTTAGGTTAGGTTGAGTTAGGTTAGGTTAGGTTAGGTTAGGTTAGGTTAGGTTAGGTTAGGTTAGGTTAGGTTAGGTTAGGTTAGGTTAGGTTAGGTTAGGTTAGGTTAGGTTAGGTTAGGTTAGGTTAGGTTAGGTTAGGTTAGGTTAGGTTAGGTTAGGTTAGGTTAGGTTAGGTTAGGTTAGGTTAGGTTGGGATTGGGTTAGGTTAGGATAGGTTAGGTTAGGTTAGGTTAGGTTAGGTTAGGTTAGGTTAGGTTAGGTTAGGTTAGGTTAGGTTAGGTTAGGTTAGGTTAGGTTAGGTTAGGTTAGGTTAGGTTAGGTTAGGTTAGGTTAGGTTAGGTTAGGTTAGGTTAGGTTAGGTTAGGTTAGGTTAGGTTAGGTTAGGTTAGGTTAGGTTAGGTTAGGTTAGGTTAGGTTAGGTTAGGTTAGGTTAGGTTAGGTTAGGTTAGGTTCCCCCCCGACGTGCTGCCACCTTGTCGTGGTGGGGGGGCTTGCGTGTCTCGATGATCCCCAAGGCTATACCGGCAGAGCTACTCATACCGGGAGGCTTGGGAGGAGAGACCAGACGAAGAGCGGCACACCCGGCGGGGCCCGCGAGGGCCTGCCAGGCGGGATGGGCGCGCCCTTTTCAGGGCGCGCTGGCAGGGGAGCGCACCCCTGAAAAAAGCGACGACGATGTGGAGCATTGGAGTAGGAAACTATGCCGGCTTGTTGTAAAAATGGTCCCCAGGTGGGTCCCTGCGAAGCGGGGGAATCCCACTCTTCCACTACGGTGGAAGGCAGCCCCTCGTACTCTGGGGGGGGCAACAACAGCCTCGTAGGTCGGTATCCCACCGACCTTCGTGAACACGACCCTTGCTCTCTCGGAACGGACCCAGATTTTGCTAACGATTTGGTAACTGACGACATGGAAGTGGATGCGTTCGCCCCGTTGGCGATCGCTGAAACTAACGACTCTGGCGCGGCAGCATGTCCCATTCGGGTCATGCGGACAGGGGAGCTCACCCCTGGGGAAAAAAGAGACGACGATGTGGAGCATCGAGAAGGTACAATGAAAAAGGTCAGTTTTAAAAATGGTCCCCAGGTGGGTCCCCGCAAAACGGGGGAATCCCACCCCTCCGCCGTGGCGGAGGGCAGCCCCTCGTACTCTGGGGGGGGCAAAAACTGCCTCGTAGGTCAGCAACGTGCTGGCCTTCGTGAACACGAACATGGCGAACCCACAACGGACACCGAAATTTCATATGCTTCGGATGAGGGAGGGAAGAGGGGTCGTACGGGACCAGCCGCTGAGCGGATCCGTACACGGAGATTGTCCACCTGGACGGACTCCGATGAGGACTCCGCGAGTGATGCGGGACTGGAGGGAGGCCCGGACGTGAGTCGCCCGGCCGAGAAGCGGGTCCATCCAGGAGACCCAAAACCGGCGGTGGAGCCCAAAGTGGGCACCGCCAAACGCGGGGGCAAGGCCCAAAAGGCCCCAGGGGCCTACACCGGCCTCGCTAAAGCCAAGGCCTGCCTTAAGGCAGGAGAGCTGGCGGATTTCGAGGCGGACGCGGACGAGGAGGCGGGGTACCCCACCTCCCCTTCCAAGGCGTTTTTAAAGCGCCCGGAGAGGAGGGCGGGGGTTAAAACCCCCAACCTTGCTGAGGATGTCCCGGCCCCGGAGGACGAGTTCGTGGACCCCGTGGAGACGGCGCGCCAGGCGGCCCAGACCGTCCTAACTCAGGCCGGGAAATCCGGAAACCTGAACGGACGGGTCTGGGGCCGCATTAACGAGGCCTGCCGCTCCATAATGGCGGCCATGGACTGCGTGGAGGCCCGGGAGCAGGGCGAAGACCTCCGGGTCCTGCGTGCCGACCAGAAGCGGCTGAGGGAGGAGTTGGCCCTTGCTCGCGCCGAAACCAAGGCGCTCCGCCAGGCTTTCTCGGAGAGGAAGTCCTCTCCGAACTCCGGGGAGGGAGACCTGGCGGGCCAGGTCATGTCGGCGGTGGCGGATACACTGGCTGCCTTTAAGGAGGAGCTCACTAGGAGCCTCTTCGTCTCTCTGGGCGGGATGGTGAACGCCCGCCTAGATGAGGTGAGGAGCCTCCTCCCGCCGGCACCAGTCCTCCGTCCGCCACTAGCGGCCGACAAGAGGAGGGCCGCAGATGCCGAAGGCCCCAGGGAGGGAGAGACCTCCCGTGACCCTGCGCCGGCGCCGAAGGGGCCCAAAACGGCCCCGGCTAAACCCCCCCGTGGGGCTAAGACGGTGACTCCAGGTCAAAAGGCCACCACCGGGAGCACCCTAGCCCCCCCGGCAAGGCCAGCGCCGGTACCGGCACCGCGCCGGAAGAAGGCCACCTCCGGGCCTCAACCGGGCCCTTCGTCGGCGCCTCATGTACCCTTCCATGAGGCGTCCCCCCCAACCAACCCCGCCCAGTCCTCCTGGAGCGAGGTCGTTGGGAGAAAGAAGAAGAAGAAGAGGAAGGCGAAGGCCTCTCCTCCAGCGGTGCAGGCTACAAAGCCCAAGCCGCCGGTTCCGGCACCGAGAACAAAGAAGATCCCGGTGCCGAAGACGGCAGCCGTTGTTGTGGCCCTGAACCCCGGGGTGGAGGCGACCTACGCCTCCATAATGACGAAGGCCTCCACCGCCTTCAAACTTGAGGAGGTGGGAATCAACCACCTCCGGATAAGAAGGACGGTGGATGGAGCCCGCATTTTGGAGGTGCCCGGGGCGGACAGTGGTCGCGCCGCCGAGGACCTCTGCGCCCGGCTCGAGAGGGTGATCGGCGGCGAGGCCAAAGTCTACTGCCCCGTGAAGACGGCTCGGCTCCGCATCACGGGGCTGGATGAGGCTGCCACCCCGGAGCTGGTGGCTGGCGCCTGCGCCATGAGGGGGGGTTGCCCACCTGAGCAGATGAAGGTGGGCAACATCCGCCGGGGTTTCGGCGGCTCCGGCTCGGCCCTTATTACGTGCCCGGTCAGAGCGGCCAACGAGCTGCTGGCTGCTGACCGGGTATGTATAGGGTGGTCGGTGGCCCGATTCCGGGCACTGGACCCGGAACCCCTCCGGTGTTTCAGGTGCCTGGGCATCGGCCACACCCGGCCCACCTGCCCGTCGCCGGTAGAGAGGGGGCACCTCTGCTTTAGATGCAGCAGAGAGGGGCACAAAATGGCAGACTGCAGCGAGACTCCTTTCTGCGGAGTCTGCCATCACGCCGGGAAGCCCTCTGCCCACAACATGGGGGGTGAAAAGTGCTCCCCTCCGAGCACTAGAGGAGCTAGTGTCCCTCTCGCCACAACATCGGCTAGAGGAGCCACTACCGCCGCCGCAGCCACTACCGCTGCCGCCGCTGCTGCAGGTTCTGCCACGGAGGGCCCTCGACCAATGGAATGTTGAGGAGCCCTACCGAAGCAACAGAAGTGCTGCAGGCCAACGTCAACCACTCCGCTCGTGCTCAGGACCTGTTCATGCAGGTCATGGCCGAGTGGGGGGTTGGCGTTGGCTTTATAGCAGAACCTTATGCGGTGCCGCCCCAGCCCAATTGGGTAGGGGCGACGGACGAGAAGGCGGCGCTAGTGGTGAGGGCAGGCGGAGCCCCTCTCGAGGAAATTGAGAGGGGCCCGGGGTACGCGGCGGCCAAATGGGGGGAAGTCACGCTCATAGGAGCCTACTTCTCCCCCAACCAACCGCTGCGGGCCTTCGAGGGGTTCCTCGGAAGGCTGGGGAATCTCATGGGGAGGATCGCCCCTGGGTCGGTGATGTTACTGGGGGACCTAAACGCCAAGTGCCAGGCGTGGGGTTGCCCTAGAACTGACCCAAAGGGGGCGGTCCTGAGGGACTGGGCCGTGGTGATGGACCTGGAAGTCCTGAACCGGGGCCGCGTCGACACCTGTGTGCGGAGGCAGGGGGGGTCGATTGTGGACGTGACGTTTGCGACCCCTGTCATAGCCGCACGCGTCGAGGACTGGCGCGTCCTGGAGGACGTGGAGACCCTCTCCGATCATCGGTACATCCGGATGAGGGTCTCCCCACGCCCATCGCCACCCGGGAGGGGGCGGGCGAGGACCCGGTTCCCAAGGTGGGCGCTGACCCGCCTGGATCGGGACCAGGCGGAGGAGGCGGCCATAGTGGAGGCATGGTGCGCCTCCCCGGCGACCACCTTGGGAGTGGAGGAGCGGGCGGAGTGTCTCCAGAGGTCTCTGACCGCAGTGTGTGACGCGGGCATGCCTCGGGTAAAGAGGATGCCCGCCAGGCGGCAAGTGTACTGGTGGACAGCGGAGATTGCTGCCCTCCGCACCACCAGTAACACAGCCCGCCGCCGTTACACACGCTGCAGGAGACGGAGACACACCGCCGAGGAGGAGGAGCTCCTCCACCAGGAGCTCAGGGGGGCCATAGAGGCCCTCAAGACGGCCATCGCGCGGAGAAAGGATGAGGCGCGCGAGGAGTTTCTGGCGACGTTGGATCGAGATCCATGGGGGCGTCCGTACAAGCTTGTACGAAGCAAGCTGAAGTACGCCCCCCCAACGGACTCGATGTCGCCGGAACTCCTCCAGAGGGTCGTCGAGGGCCTCTTCCCACCGGCGGGAGACTTTGTCCCGCCGGTAATGGCCCTCCCTGAGGAGGAGGGAAGCCCTCTCGATTTCGTCGTCCCGCCGCTCACGGACGGCGAGATGGAGAGGGCTGTGGAGAGGCTCCGGGCCTGGAGAAAGGCTCCGGGCCCGGACGGAGTGCCAGGTAAGGTCCTGCACCTGGCACTCAAGCACCTCGGGGATCGCTTGAAACTCCTCCTTGAGGACTGTCTCAAGGAGGGGCGCTTCCCGGGGTGCTGGAAGAGGGGGAGGCTCGTCCTCCTCCGGAAGGAGGGTCGGCCGCCGGACTCTCCTTCCGGGTACCGCCCCTTGGTGATGCTGGACGAGGCCGGGAAAGTGTTCGAGAGGATCCTGGCCTCGAGAATCCAGCATCACCTGAGGGAAACGGGCCCGGACTTGGCAGAAAACCAGTTCGGGTTCCGGGAGGGGCGGTCCACACTGGACGCTGTCTCCCAACTAAGGGAGTTCAGCGTCCAGGCGGCAGGGAGAGGGGAGGGTGTCGTGGCGGTGTCATTGGACATCGCCAACGCTTTCGGCACTCTCCCTTATGGGGTGGTAAGGGAGGCCCTCAGGTACCACGGGGTGCCTCCCTACCTCAGGCGGGTCGTGGAGCACTACCTGCAGGACCGGGTAGTGCTCTACGACGATCAGGACGGCCGGAGGCTGCGCCCCATGGCCTGCGGGGTTCCACAAGGGTCCGTGCTCGGACCCCTTCTGTGGAACCTCGGCTATGACTGGGCCATAAGGGGGGTGCAGCTCCCCCGTATGGTCACCATCTGTTATGCTGACGACACGATGGTGGCTGTGCGGGGCGCGGAGCTCGGGGAGACCCTCAGGCGGGCGGCGGTGGCCACAGAGCTCACCGTCGCACGCATTGGTCTCCTCGGGCTAAAGGTGGCCCTCCCGAAGACTGAGGCCGTCGTCTTCGGGGGGAGGGGATGGCGAGTGCGAGCGGGCCTCACCATCCCTGTGGAGGGGAAGCGGTCCGGGTGGAGCCCCACATCAAGTATCTTGGGGCTCATCCTGGACCGCAGGTGGGACTTCGGGGAGCATTTCCGGCGACTTGCTCCCCGGGTCGTTGGTGCAGCGGCGGCACTCAGCCGACTGCTGCCCAACGTGGGCGGCCCAAATGCCCCGTGCCGCCGGCTCTTCGCCAACGTGGTGAGGAGCATGGCCTTGTACGGGGCACCCATTTGGGCCGACCGTCTGTCGGCGGCCAACCGAGCGCAGCTCCGGCGGCCGCAGAGGGTGGTGGCCCTGCGCATCTGCAGGGCGTACACCACCGTCTCGCATGCGGCCGCGTGCCTCCTCGCCGCCACCCCTCCCTGGGAGTTGGATGCCCAGGTGTTGGCGGAGAGGCACCAAAGGAGGGTAGAGGCCCGGGCTCTAGGGGAGAGTCTGGGCCCGGACGAGGTGGACGGAGCGCGCCGGTTGGCCGCCGACAGACTGAGGGACCGGTGGAGGAGCGACCTGGAGGATTCCTTCTATGGGACCCGAACCATAGGGGCCATCCTCCCGTCGCTCGACCGCTGGCTGGAGAGAGGGCGCGGGGCCTTGAGCTACCGCATGGTGCAGGTCTTGACCGGGCATGGCTGCTTCGGTCATTACCTGCACCGCATCGGGAGGGAGCTCGGCCCCGGATGCCACGAGTGCGGCGATCCCGACGACACCGCCCAGCACACCGTGGAAGAGTGTAGTTGCTGGGCGGAAGATCGCCGCACCCTGAGGCTCGCCCTCGGGAGGGAGGACCTCTCGCTGCACAGCATCGTCGCCGGAATGCTGTGCAGCGACAGGGGGTGGGAGGCGGTGGCCTCCTTCTGCGAGACCGTCATGTCCCAGAAGGAGGCCGCGGAGCGGGAGCGCGAAGATGCAGCAGACGCGCTCCCGCTCAGGCGCAGACGAAGGGGAGTCAGGCGTTCGCGGTATCTCGCCGCGAATCGCCAGATTCCCCTGTAAGGCCGGAGGGTTGGGGACCCTCTGACGGCCTTTCGTCTGGGGGGCGAGTCGAGCGTACCGACTTGCCCCCCCATGGCGCGGGAGCCCCGGTGAGATAGACCGGGGCGGCCGGGGGACGTCATGGTGAAATTCACCAGATCCCATGCGTCCCCATAACGGCAGAGCGGGAAACGCCGGAGTGGTTTTTAGTGGGTAGGCCCGGGATTAGCCCGGGAGAGTCCCACATACCCCCAGGTCGCCCCAGGCCCGGGGGATGCGTAAAGCATTTTCCACTCCGTCAAAAAAAAAAAAAAAGGTTAGGTTAGGTTAGGTTAGGTTAGGTTAGGTTAGGTTAGGTTAGGTTGTGTTGTGCCAGGTTGTGTTGTGTTAGGTTAGGTTAGGTTAGGTTGTGTTGTGCCAGGCCAGGTTGTGCTGTGCTGTGCTGTGCTGTGCTGTGCTGTGCTGTGCTGTGCTGTGCCAGGTGCTGTGCTGTGCTGTGCTGTGCCAGGCCAGTTGTGCTGTGCTGTGCCAGGCTGTGCTGTGCTGTGCTGTGCTGTGCTGTGCTGTGCTGTGCTGTGCTGTGCTGTGCTGTGCTGTGCTGTGCTGTGCTGTGCTGTGCTGTGCTGTGCTGTGCTGTGCTGTGCTGTGCTGTGCTGTGCTGTGCTGTGCTGTGCTGTGCTGTGCCAGTGCTGTGCTGTGCTGTGCTGTGCTGTGCTGTGCTGTGCTGTGCTGTGCTGTGCTGTGCTGTGCTGTGCTGTGCTGTGCTGTGCTGTGCTGTGCTGTGCTGTGCTGTGCTGTGCTGTGCTGTGCTGTGCTGTGCCAGGCTGTGCTGTGCTGTGCTGTGCTGTGCTGTGCTGTGCTGTGCTGTGCTGTGCCAGGCTGTGCTGTGCTGTGCTGTGCTGTGCTGTGCTGTGCTGTGCTGTGCTGTGCCAGGCTGTGCTGTGCTGTGCTGTGCTGTGCTGTGCTGTGCTGTGCCAGGCCAGGCTGTGCTGTGCTGTGCTGTGCTGTGCTGTGCTGTGCTGTGCTGTGCTGTGCTGTGCTGTGCTGTGCTGTGCTGTGCTGTGCCAGGCTGTGCTGTGCTGTGCTGTGCTGTGCTGTGCTGTGCTGTGCTGTGCTGTGCCAGGCTGTGCTGTGCTGTGCTGTGCTGTGCCAGGCCAGGCCAGGCTGTGCCAGGCCAGGCCAGGCCAGGCTGTGCCAGGCCTGTGCTGTGCCAGGCCAGGCCAGGCCAGGCCAGGCCAGGCTGTGCTGTGCCAGGCCAGGCCAGGCCAGGCCAGGCCAGGCTGTGCTGTGCTGTGCTGTGCTGTGCTGTGCTGTGCTGTGCTGTGCTGTGCTGTGCCAGGCTGTGCTGTGCTGTGCTGTGCTGTGCTGTGCTGTGCTGTGCTGTGCTGTGCTGTGCTGTGCTGTGCTGTGCTGTGCCAGGTTGTGCTGTGCTGTGCTGTGCTGTGCTGTGCTGTGCTGTGCTGTGCTGTGCTGTGCTGTGCTGTGCTGTGCTGTGCTGTGCTGTGCTGTGCTGTGCTGTGCTGTGCTGTGCTGTGCTGTGCTGTGCTGTGCTGTGCTGTGCTGTGCTGTGCTGTGCTGTGCTGTGCTGTGCTGTGCTGTGCTGTGCTGTGCTGTGCTGTGCTGTGCTGTGCTGTGCTGTGCTGTGCTGTGCTGTGCTGTGCTGTGCTGTGCTGTGCTGTGCTGTGCTGTGCTGTGCTGTGCTGTGCTGTGCTGTGCTGTGCTGTGCTGTGCTGTGCTGTGCTGTGCTGTGCTGTGCTGTGCTGTGCTGTGCTGTGCTGTGCTGTGCTGTGCTGTGCTGTGCTGTGCTGTGCTGTGCTGTGCTGTGCTGTGCTGTGCTGTGCTGTGCTGTGCTGTGCTGTGCTGTGCTGTGCTGTGCTGTGCTGTGCTGTGCTGTGCTGTGCTGTGCTGTGCTGTGCTGTGCTGTGCTGTGCTGTGCTGTGCCAGGCTGTGCTGTGCTGTGCTGTGCTGTGCTGTGCTGTGCTGTGCTGTGCTGTGCTGTGCTGTGCTGTGCTGTGCTGTGCTGTGCTGTGCCAGGCTGTGCTGTGCTGTGCTGTGCTGTGCTGTGCTGTGCTGTGCTGTGCTGTGCTGTGCTGTGCTGTGCTGTGCTGTGCTGTGCTGTGCTGTGCTGTGCTGTGCCAGGCCAGCCTGTGCTGTGCTGTGCTGTGCTGTGCTGTGCTGTGCCAGGCCAGGCCAGGCCAGGCTGTGCTGTGCCAGGCCAGGCCAGGCCAGGCCAGTTGTGCTGTGCTGTGCTGTCAGGCCAGGCCAGGCCAGGCCAGGCCAGGCCAGGCCAGGCCAGGCCAGGCCAGGCCAGGCCAGGCCAGGCCAGGCCAGGCCAGGCCAGGCCAGGCCAGGCCAGGCCAGGCCAGGCCAGGCCAGGCCAGGCCAGGCCAGGCCAGGCCAGGCCAGGCCAGGCCAGGCCAGGCCAGGCCAGGCCAGGCCAGGTTAGGTTAGGTTAGGTTAGGCCAGGCCA
Organism: Polylopha cassiicola; assembly: GCA_038024825.1. NCBI lineage: Eukaryota > Metazoa > Arthropoda > Insecta > Lepidoptera > Tortricidae > Polylopha > Polylopha cassiicola. The sequence continues at coordinate 10,786,846 of CP149061.1, forward strand.
GGCCAGGTTAGGTTAGGTTAGGTTAGGTTAGGTTAGGTTAGGTTAGGTTGGGGTGCTATGTCGGGTAACCTCCTCGTGTGCCTTGGTGCTGCGGTTCCCCTTACGCAATTGGAGGTGCGGGGGAAGAGCAGTACTTGGGCCGGTGCACTTGGCATCGGTCAACAATTTCTATTTTAGAGATATTGTTGGCCGATGGCTAATAACCCGACACGGGGTGTCTCTCCGCGTGTCCCTCTTCTAGAGGGCACTGTGGATGAGACCAGGGGGGAAGTGTGCTGCCTACTTGTCGTTGCCCAGTGATCTTTCGGAGCTATGCCGGCAGGGTTTCCCACACCGGACAGGTCCAAAGTGAGGGCAGCGGTCATAGGCAGTCACACGGCGGGCCCAGCAATGGGCCTGCCTGAGGGCCAGGCTTGCCCTTTTCAGGGCGAGCCTGTTCTGCGGGTGCGCCCTTCGGGGTGCTCTGCCTGGGCGGCGGCTTGTTTCGGCAGGTCGTCGGCCAACTCGCAACCCTTACTCACAGAGTTTGGAGCGAGGGCCGCTACCCCTCGGGGTGGGGGCCGCGAGGAGAAAACCGCTCTAAAAAATCCACGAGGTTGGGTAAGGGGAGGCTAAGCGTGTAGGCTCTCTTCCCCCTCCTTTTTGTGCGGGTGCCTGCCAGCGGGCTTGCCGGGGTCGTCGCGGTGGCTTATGGCATATCCCGTGGCGTCCCCACTAACGGCAGTGACGGACACGTCGGAGTGGTTTTAGTGGGTATGCCCGGGAAACCGGGGGTGGCCCACATAACCCCCAAACGGCAGAGGGCCAGGGGGTATGCGTAAATGCTTTTCCACTCCGACAAAAAAAAAAAAAAAAAGGTTAGGTTAGGTTAGGTTGTGTTGTGTTAGGTTGTGTTGTGCCAGGTTGTGCCAGGTTGTGCCAGGCTGTGCCAGGTTGTGCTGTGCTGTGCTGTGCTGTGTCAGGCCAGGCCAGGCCAGGCCAGGCCTGTGCTGTGCTGTGCTGTGCCAGGCCAGGCCAGGCCAGGCCAGGCCAGGCCAGGCCAGTGCCAGGCCAGGCCAGGCCAGGCCAGGCCAGGCCAGGCCAGGCCAGGCCAGGCCAGGCCAGGCCAGGCCAGGCCAGGCCAGGCCAGGCCAGGCCAGGCCAGGCCAGGCCAGGCCAGGCCAGGCCAGGCCAGGCCAGGCCAGGCCAGGCCAGGCCAGGCCAGGCCAGGCTGTGCTGTGCCAGGCCAGGCCAGGCCAGGCCAGGCCAGGTCCAGGCCAGGCCAGGCCAGGCCAGGCCAGGCCAGGCTGTGCTGTGCTGTGCTGTGCTGTGCTGTGCTGTGCTGTGCTGTGCTGTGCTGTGCTGTGCTGTGCTGTGCTGTGCTGTGCTGTGCTGTGCTGTGCTGTGCTGTGCTGTGCTGTGCTGTGCTGTGCTGTGCTGTGCTGTGCTGTGCTGTGCTGTGCTGTGCTGTGCTGTGCTGTGCTGTGCTGTGCTGTGCTGTGCTGTGCTGTGCTGTGCTGTGCTGTGCTGTGCTGTGCTGTGCTGTGCTGTGCTGTGCTGTGCTGTGCTGTGCTGTGCTGTGCTGTGCTGTGCTGTGCTGTGCTGTGCTGTGCTGTGCTGTGCTGTGCTGTGCTGTGCTGTGCTGTGCTGTGCTGTGCTGTGCTGTGCTGTGCTGTGCTGTGCTGTGCTGTGCTGTGCTGTGCTGTGCTGTGCTGTGCTGTGCTGTGCTGTGCTGTGCTGTGCTGTGCTGTGCTGTGCTGTGCTGTGCTGTGCTGTGCTGTGCTGTGCTGTGCTGTGCTGTGCCAGGCCTGTGCTGTGCTGTGCTGTGCTGTGCTGTGCTGTGCTGTGCCAGGCCAGGCCTGTGCCAGGCTGTGCTGTGCTGTGCCAGCCTGTGCCAGGCTGTGCTGCCAGGCCAGGCCAGCTGTGCTGTGCTGTGCTGTGCTGTGCTGTGCTGTGCTGTGCCAGGCCAGGCTGTGCTGTGCCAGTGCTGTGCTGTGTCAGGCTGTGCTGTGCCAGGCTGTGCTGTGCTGTGCCAGGCCAGGCCAGGCCAGGCCAGGCTGTGCTGTGCTGTGCCAGGCTGTGCCAGGCCAGGCCAGGCCAGGCCAGGCCAGGCCAGGCCAGGCCAGGCCAGGCCAGGCCAGGCCAGGCCAGGCCAGGCCAGGCCAGGCCAGGCCAGGCCAGGCCAGGCCAGGCCAGGCCAGGCCAGGCCAGGCCAGGCCAGGCCAGGCCAGGCCAGGCCAGGCCAGGCTGTGCTGTGCCAGGCCAGGCTGTGCTGTGCTGTGCTGTGCTGTGCCAGGCTGTGCTGTGCTGTGCCAGGCTGTGCTGTGCTGTGCTGTGCTGTGCTGTGCTGTGCTGTGCTGTGCCAGGCCTGTGCTGTGCTGTGCTGTGCTGTGCTGTGCTGTGCTGTGCTGTGCTGTGCTGTGCTGTGCTGTGCTGTGCTGTGCTGTGCTGTGCTGTGCTGTGCTGTGCTGTGCTGTGCTGTGCTGTGCTGTGCTGTGCTGTGCTGTGCTGTGCTGTGCTGTGCTGTGCTGTGCTGTGCTGTGCTGTGCTGTGCTGTGCTGTGCTGTGCTGTGCTGTGCTGTGCTGTGCTGTGCTGTGCTGTGCTGTGCTGTGCTGTGCTGTGCTGTGCTGTGCTGTGCTGTGCTGTGCTGTGCTGTGCTGTGCTGTGCTGTGCCTGTGCCAGGCCAGCTGTGCTGTGCTGTGCTGTGCTGTGCTGTGCTGTGCTGTGCTGTGCTGTGCTGTGCTGTGCTGTGCTGTGCTGTGCTGTGCTGTGCTGTGCTGTGCTGTGCTGTGCTGTGCTGTGCTGTGCTGTGCTGTGCTGTGCCAGGCTGTGCTGTGCTGTGCTGTGCTGTGCTGTGCTGTGCTGTGCTGTGCTGTGCTGTGCTGTGCCAGGCCAGGCTGTGCTGTGCTGTGCTGTGCTGTGCTGTGCCAGGCTGTGCTGTGCTGTGCCAGGCCAGCTGTGCTGTGCTGTGCTGTGCCAGGCTGTGCTGTGCTGTGCTGTGCCAGGCCAGGCCAGCTGTGCCAGGCTGTGCTGTGCCAGGCCAGGCCAGGCCAGGCCAGGCCAGGCCAGGCCAGGCCAGGCCAGGCCAGGCCAGGCCAGGCCAGGCCAGGCCAGCTGTGCTGTGCTGTGCCAGGCCAGGCCAGGCCAGGCCAGGCCAGGCCAGGCCAGGCCAGGCCAGGCCAGGCCAGGCCAGGCCAGGCCAGGCTGTGCTGTGCTGTGCCAGGCCAGGCCAGGCCAGGCCAGGCCAGGCCAGGCCAGGCCAGGCCAGGCCAGGCCAGGCCAGGCCAGGCCAGGCCAGGCCAGGCCAGGCCAGGCCAGGCCAGGCCAGGCCAGGCCAGGCTGTGCTGTGCCAGGCCAGGCCAGCTGTGCTGTGCTGTGCTGTGCTGTGCTGTGCTGTGTCAGGCCAGGCTGCCAGCCAGGCTGTGCTGTGCTGTGCTGTGCCAGGCTGTGCCAGGCTGTGCTGTGCTGTGCTGTGCTGTGCTGTGCTGTGCTGTGCTGTGCTGTGCTGTGCTGTGCTGTGCTGTGCTGTGCTGTGCTGTGCTGTGCTGTGCTGTGCTGTGCTGTGCTGTGCTGTGCCAGTGCTGTGCTGTGCTGTGCTGTGCTGTGCTGTGCTGTGCTGTGCTGTGCTGTGCTGTGCTGTGCTGTGCTGTGCTGTGCTGTGCTGTGCTGTGCTGTGCTGTGCTGTGCTGTGCCAGTGCTGTGCTGTGCTGTGCTGTGCTGTGCTGTGCTGTGCTGTGCTGTGCTGTGCTGTGCTGTGCTGTGCTGTGCTGTGCTGTGCTGTGCTGTGCTGTGCTGTGCTGTGCTGTGCTGTGCTGTGCTGTGCTGTGCTGTGCTGTGCTGTGCTGTGCTGTGCTGTGCTGTGCTGTGCTGTGCTGTGCTGTGCTGTGCTGTGCTGTGCTGTGCTGTGCTGTGCTGTGCTGTGCTGTGCTGTGCTGTGCTGTGCTGTGCTGTGCCAGGCCAGGCTGTGCTGTGCTGTGCTGTGCTGTGCTGTGCTGTGCCAGGCTGTGCTGTGCTGTGCTGTGCTGTGCTGTGCCAGGCCAGGCTGTGCTGTGCTGTGCTGTGCTGTGCTGTGCTGTGCTGTGCCTGTGCCAGGCTGTGCTGTGCTGTGCCAGGCCAGGCTGTGCTGTGCTGTGCTGTGCCAGGCCAGGCCAGGCCAGGCCAGCTGTGCTGTGCCAGGCCAGGCCAGGCCAGGCCAGGCCAGGCCAGGCCAGGCCAGGCCAGGCCAGGCCAGGCCAGGCCAGGCCAGGCCAGGCCAGGCCAGGCCAGGCCAGGCCAGGCCAGGCCAGGCCAGGCCAGGCCAGGCCAGGCCAGGCCAGGCCAGGCCAGGCCAGGCCAGGCCAGGCTGTGCTGTGCCAGGCTGTGCTGTGCCAGGCCAGGCCAGGCTGTGCTGTGCTGTGCTGTGCCAGGCCAGGCCAGGCCAGGCCAGGCTGTGCTGTGCTGTGCTGTGCTGTGCTGTGCCAGGCTGTGCTGTGCTGTGCTGTGCTGTGCCAGCTGTGCTGTGCTGTGCTGTGCTGTGCTGTGCTGTGCTGTGCTGTGCTGTGCTGTGCTGTGCCAGGCTGTGCTGTGCTGTGCTGTGCTGTGCTGTGCTGTGCTGTGCTGTGCTGTGCTGTGCTGTGCTGTGCTGTGCTGTGCTGTGCTGTGCTGTGCTGTGCTGTGCTGTGCTGTGCTGTGCTGTGCTGTGCTGTGCTGTGCTGTGCTGTGCTGTGCTGTGCTGTGCTGTGCTGTGCTGTGCTGTGCTGTGCTGTGCTGTGCTGTGCTGTGCTGTGCTGTGCTGTGCTGTGCTGTGCTGTGCTGTGCTGTGCTGTGCTGTGCTGTGCCAGGCTGTGCTGTGCTGTGCTGTGCTGTGCTGTGCTGTGCTGTGCTGTGCTGTGCTGTGCTGTGCTGTGCTGTGCTGTGCTGTGCTGTGCTGTGCTGTGCTGTGCTGTGCTGTGCTGTGCTGTGCTGTGCTGTGCTGTGCTGTGCTGTGCTGTGCTGTGCCGGTGCTGTGCTGTGCTGTGCTGTGCTGTGCTGTGCTGTGCTGTGCTGTGCTGTGCTGTGCTGTGCTGTGCTGTGCTGTGCTGTGCCAGGCCAGGCCAGTGCTGTGCTGTGCTGTGCTGTGCTGTGCTGTGCTGTGCTGTGCTGTGCCAGGCCAGGCCAGGCTGTGCTGTGCCAGGCCAGTGCAGCTGTGCTGTGCTGTGCTGTGCTGTGCTGTGCTGTGCCAGGCCAGCTGTGCTGTGCTGTGCTGTGCCAGGCCAGGCCAGGCCAGGCCAGGCCAGGCCAGGCCAGGCCAGGCCAGGCCAGGCCAGGCCAGGCCAGGCCAGGCCAGGCCAGGCCAGGCCAGTGCTGTGCCAGGCCAGGCCAGGCCAGGCCAGGCCAGGCCAGGCCAGGCCAGGCCAGGCCAGGCCAGGCCAGGCCAGGCCAGGCCAGGCCAGGCTGTGCTGTGCTGTGCCAGGCTGTGCCAGGCCAGGCTGTGCCAGGCCAGGCTGTGCTGTGCTGTGCTGTGCCAGGCCAGGCCAGGCCAGGCCAGGCTGTGCTGTGCCAGGCCAGGCCTGTGCTGTGCTGTGCTGTGCTGTGCTGTGCTGTGCTGTGCTGTGCTGTGCTGTGCTGTGCTGTGCTGTGCTGTGCTGTGCTGTGCTGTGCTGTGCTGTGCTGTGCTGTGCTGTGCTGTGCTGTGCTGTGCTGTGCTGTGCTGTGCTGTGCTGTGCTGTGCTGTGCTGTGCTGTGCTGTGCTGTGCTGTGCTGTGCTGTGCTGTGCTGTGCTGTGCTGTGCTGTGCTGTGCCAGTGCTGTGCTGTGCTGTGCTGTGCTGTGCTGTGCTGTGCTGTGCTGTGCTGTGCTGTGCTGTGCTGTGCTGTGCTGTGCTGTGCTGTGCCAGGCCAGGCCTGTGCTGTGCTGTGCTGTGCTGTGCTGTGCCTGTGCTGTGCTGTGCTGTGCTGTGCTGTGCTGTGCTGTGCTGTGCTGTGCTGTGCTGTGCTGTGCTGTGCTGTGCTGTGCTGTGCTGTGCTGTGCTGTGCTGTGCTGTGCTGTGCTGTGCTGTGCTGTGCTGTGCTGTGCTGTGCTGTGCTGTGCTGTGCTGTGCTGTGCTGTGCTGTGCTGTGCCAGGCTGTGCTGTGCTGTGCTGTGCTGTGCTGTGCTGTGCTGTGCTGTGCTGTGCTGTGCTGTGCTGTGCTGTGCTGTGCTGTGCTGTGCTGTGCCAGGCTGTGCTGCCAGGCCAGGCTGTGCTGTGCTGTGCCAGGCCAGGCCAGGCCAGGCTGTGCCAGGCCAGGCCAGGCCAGCTGTGCTGTGCTGTGCCAGGCCAGGCTGTGCCAGGCCAGGCCAGGCTGTGCCAGGCCAGGCTGTGCTGTGCCAGGCCAGGCCAGGCCAGGCCAGGCCAGGCCAGGCCAGGCCAGGCCAGGCCAGGCCAGGCCAGGCCAGGCCAGGCCAGGCCAGGCCAGGCCAGGCCAGGCCAGGCCAGGCCAGGCCAGGCCAGGCCAGGCCAGGCCAGGCCAGGCTGTGCCAGGCCAGGCTGTGCTGTGCTGTGCTGTGCTGTGCTGTGCCAGGCTGTGCTGTGCTGTGCTGTGCTGTGCTGTGCTGTGCTGTGCTGTGCTGTGCTGTGCCAGGCTGTGCTGTGCTGTGCCAGGCTGTGCTGTGCCAGGCTGTGCTGTGCTGTGCTGTGCTGTGCTGTGCTGTGCTGTGCTGTGCCAGGCCTGTGCTGTGCTGTGCTGTGCTGTGCTGTGCTGTGCTGTGCTGTGCTGTGCTGTGCTGTGCTGTGCTGTGCTGTGCTGTGCTGTGCTGTGCTGTGCTGTGCTGTGCTGTGCTGTGCTGTGCTGTGCTGTGCTGTGCTGTGCTGTGCTGTGCTGTGCTGTGCTGTGCTGTGCTGTGCTGTGCTGTGCTGTGCTGTGCTGTGCTGTGCTGTGCTGTGCTGTGCTGTGCTGTGCTGTGCTGTGCTGTGCTGTGCTGTGCTGTGCTGTGCTGTGCTGTGCTGTGCTGTGCTGTGCTGTGCTGTGCTGTGCTGTGCTGTGCTGTGCTGTGCTGTGCTGTGCTGTGCTGTGCTGTGCTGTGCTGTGCTGTGCTGTGCTGTGCTGTGCTGTGCTGTGCTGTGCTGTGCTGTGCTGTGCTGTGCTGTGCTGTGCTGTGCTGTGCTGTGCTGTGCTGTGCTGTGCTGTGCCAGGCTGTGCTGTGCTGTGCTGTGCTGTGCTGTGCTGTGCTGTGCTGTGCTGTGCTGTGCTGTGCTGTGCTGTGCTGTGCTGTGCTGTGCTGTGCTGTGCTGTGCCAGGCTGTGCTGTGCTGTGCTGTGCCAGGCCAGGCCAGGCCAGGCCAGGCCAGGCCAGGCCTGTGCTGTGCCAGGCCAGGCCAGGCCAGGCTGTGCCAGGCTGTGCTGTGCCAGGCCAGGCCAGGCCAGGCCAGGCCAGGCCAGGCCAGGCCAGGCCAGGCCAGGCCAGGCCAGGCCAGGCCAGGCCAGGCCAGGCCAGGCCAGGCCAGGCCAGGCCAGGCCAGGCTGTGCTGTGCCAGGCCAGGCCAGGCCAGGCCAGGCCAGGCCAGGCCAGGCCAGGCCAGGCCAGGCCAGGCCAGGCCAGGCTGTGCTGTGCTGTGCCAGGCCAGGCCAGGCCAGGCCAGGCTGTGCTGTGCCAGCTGTGCTGTGCCAGGCTGTGCCAGGCCAGGCTGTGCTGTGCTGTGCCAGGCCAGGCCAGGCTGTGCTGTGCTGTGCTGTGCCAGGCCAGCCAGGCCAGGCTGTGCTGTGCTGTGCTGTGCTGTGCTGTGCTGTGCTGTGCTGTGCCAGGCTGTGCTGTGCCAGGCCTGTGCTGTGCTGTGCTGTGCTGTGCTGTGCTGTGCTGTGCTGTGCCAGTGCTGTGCTGTGCTGTGCTGTGCTGTGCTGTGCTGTGCTGTGCTGTGCTGTGCTGTGCTGTGCTGTGCTGTGCTGTGCTGTGCTGTGCTGTGCTGTGCTGTGCTGTGCTGTGCTGTGCTGTGCTGTGCTGTGCTGTGCTGTGCTGTGCTGTGCTGTGCTGTGCTGTGCTGTGCTGTGCTGTGCTGTGCTGTGCTGTGCTGTGCTGTGCTGTGCTGTGCTGTGCTGTGCTGTGCTGTGCTGTGCTGTGCTGTGCTGTGCTGTGCTGTGCTGTGCTGTGCTGTGCTGTGCTGTGCTGTGCTGTGCTGTGCTGTGCTGTGCTGTGCTGTGCTGTGCTGTGCTGTGCTGTGCTGTGCTGTGCTGTGCTGTGCTGTGCTGTGCTGTGCTGTGCTGTGCTGTGCTGTGCTGTGCTGTGCTGTGCCAGGCTGTGCCAGGCCAGCTGTGCTGTGCTGTGCTGTGCTGTGCCAGGCCAGTGCTGTGCTGTGCTGTGCCAGGCTGTGCTGTGCTGGTGCTGTGCTGTGCTGTGCTGTGCCAGGCTGTGCTGTGCTGTGCTGTGCTGTGCTGTGCCAGGCCAGGCTGTGCTGTGCTGTGCCAGGCTGTGCTGTGCTGTGCTGTGCCAGGCCAGGCCAGGCCAGGCCAGGCCAGGCCAGGCCAGGCCAGGCCAGGCTGTGCTGTGCCAGGCCAGGCTGTGCCAGGCCAGGCCAGGCTGTGCTGTGCTGTGCCAGGCCAGGCCAGGCCAGGCCAGGCTGTGCTGTGCCAGGCCAGGCCAGGCCAGGCCAGCTGTGCTGTGCTGTGCTGTGCTGTGCTGTGCTGTGCTGTGTCAGGCCAGGCCAGGCCAGGCCAGGCCAGGCTGTGCCAGGCCAGGCCAGGCCAGGCCAGGCCAGGCCAGGCCAGGCTGTGCTGTGCTGTGCTGTGCTGTGCTGTGCCAGGCCAGGCCAGGCTGTGCTGTGCTGTGCTGTGCCAGGCCAGGTGCTGTGCTGTGCTGTGCTGTGCTGTGCTGTGCTGTGCTGTGCTGTGCTGTGCTGTGCCAGTTGTGCTGTGCTGTGCTGTGCTGTGCTGTGCTGTGCTGTGCTGTGCTGTGCTGTGCTGTGCTGTGCCAGGTTGTGCTGTGCTGTGCTGTGCTGTGCTGTGCTGTGCTGTGCTGTGCTGTGCTGTGCTGTGCTGTGCCAGGCCAGGCCAGGTTGTGCTGTGCTGTGCCAGGTTGTGCTGCTGTGCTGTGCTGTGCCGGTGCTGTGCTGTGCTGTGCTGTGCTGTGCCAGGTTGTGTGCTGTGCTGTGGCCAGGCCAGGCTGTAGGCTGTGCTGTGCTGTGCTGTGCTGTAGGTGTGTGTGCTGTAGGTTAGGTTGTGCTGTGCTGTGTGCTGTGCTGTGCTGTAGGCCAGGTTAGTGCTGTGCTGTGCTGTGCTGTGCTGTGCTGTGCTGTGAAGGTTAGGTTAGGTTGTGTAGGCCAGGCCAGGCCAGGCCAGGTTAGGTTGTTAGGTTAGGTTAGGTTAGGTTGTAGGCCAGGTTAGTTTAGGTTAGGTTAGGTTATGTTATGTTATGTTAGGTTAGGTTAGGTTAGGTTAGGTTAGGTTAGGTTAGGTTAGGTTAGGTTAGGTTAGGTTAGGTTAGGTTAGGTTAGGTTGGGGTGCTATGTCGGGTAACCTCCTCGTGTGCCTTGGTGCTGCGGTTCCCCTTACGCAATTGGAGGTGCGGGGGGAAGAGCAGTACTTGGGCCGGTGCACCCTGGGCATCGGTCAACAATTTCCCTTTTAGAGATATTGTTGGTCGATGGCTAATAACCCGACACGGGGGTGTCTCTCCGCGTGTCCCTCTTTCTAGAGGGCACTGTGGATGAGACCAGGGGGGGAAGTGTGCTGCCTACTTGTCGCTACTTGAGCTATGCCGGCAGGGACTCCCATGCCGGACAGGTCCAAAGTGAGGGCAGCGGTAATAGGCAGTCACACGGCGGGCCCAGCAATGGGCCTGCCTGGAGGGCCAGGCTTGCCCTTTTCAGGGCGAGCCTGTTCTGCGGGTGCGCCCTTCGGGGTGCTCTGCCTGGGCGGCGGCTTGTTTCGGCAGGTCGTCGGCCAACTCGTAACCCTTACTCGTAGAGTTTGGAGCGAGGGGCCGCTACCCTTCGGGGTGGGGGCTGCGAGGAGAAAACCTCTATAAAAAATCCATGAGGTTGGGTAAGGGGAGGGGCTAAGCGTGTCTGGCTCTCTTTCCCCCTCCTTTTTTGTGCGGGTGCCTGCTAGCGGGCTTGCCGTGTCTCGTCGCGGTGTCTTATGGCATATCCAGTGGCGTCCCCACTAACGGGAGTGACGTACACGTAGGAGTTGTATTAGTGGGTATTACCGGGAAACCGGGTGAGTAACACATAACCCCCACACGGCAGAGGGCCAGGGGTATGCGTAAATGCATTTCCACTCCGTCAAAAAAAAAAAAAAAAAAGGTTAGGTTAGGTTAGGTTAGGTTAGGTTAGGTTAGGTTAGGTTAGGTTAGGCTAGGTTAGGTTAGGTTAGGTTAGGCCAGGTTGGCCAGGCCAGGTTGGCTGTGCTGTGCCAGGCCAGGCTGTAGGCCAGGCCAGGCCAGGCCAGGCCTGTGCTGTAGGCCAGTGCTGTGCTGTGCTGTAGGCCAGGCCTGTGCTGTGCTGTGCTGTGCTGTTGTGCCGCTGTGCTGTGCTGTGCTGTGCTGTGCTGTGCTGTGCTGTGCTGTGCTGTGCTGTGCTGTGCTGTGCTGTGCTGTGCTGTGCTGTGCTGTGCTGTGCTGTGCTGTGCTGTGCTGTGCTGTGCTGTGCTGTGCTGTGCTGTGCCAGTTGTGCTGTGCTGTGCTGTGCTGTGCTGTGCTGTGCTGTGCTGTGCTGTGCTGTGCTGTGCTGTGCTGTGCTGTGCTGTGCTGTGCTGTGCTGTGCTGTGCTGTGCTGTGCTGTGCTGTGCTGTGCTGTGCTGTGCTGTGCTGTGCTGTGCTGTGCTGTGCTGTGCCAGCTGTGCTGTGCTGTGCTGTGCTGTGCTGTGCTGTGCTGTGCTGTGCTGTGCTGTGCTGTGCTGTGCTGTGCTGTGCTGTGCTGTGCTGTGCTGTGCTGTGCTGTGCTGTGCTGTGCTGTGCTGTGCTGTGCTGTGCTGTGCCAGCTGTGCTGTGCTGTGCTGTGCCAGGCTTGTGCTGTGCTGTGCTGTGCTGTGCTGTGCTGTGCTGTGCCAGGCCAGGCCAGGCCAGGCTGTGCTGTGCTGTGCTGTGCTGTGCCAGGCTGTGCTGTGCTGTGCCAGGCCAGGCCAGGCTGTGCAGGCCAGGCTGTGCTGTGCTGTGCTGTGCTGTGCTGTGCTGTGCCAGGCCAGGCCAGGCCAGGCCAGGCTGTGCTGTGCTGTGCTGTGCTGTGCTGTGCTGTGCTGTGTCAGGCCAGGCCAGGCCAGGCCAGGCCAGGCCAGGCCAGGCCAGGCCAGGCCAGGCCAGGCCAGGCCAGGCCAGGCCAGGCCAGGCCAGGCCAGGCCAGGCCAGGCCAGGCCAGGCCAGGCCAGGCCAGGCCAGGCCAGGCTGTGCCAGGCCAGGCTGTGCTGTGCCAGGCTGTGCTGTGCTGTGCTGTGCTGTGCTGTGCCAGGCCAGTGCTGTGCTGTGCCAGGCTGTGCTGTGCTGTGCTGTGCTGTGCTGTGCTGTGCTGTGCTGTGCTGTGCTGTGCTGTGCTGTGCTGTGCTGTGCTGTGCTGTGCTGTGCTGTGCTGTGCTGTGCTGTGCTGTGCTGTGCTGTGCTGTGCTGTGCTGTGCTGTGCTGTGCTGTGCTGTGCTGTGCTGTGCTGTGCTGTGCTGTGCTGTGCTGTGCTGTGCTGTGCTGTGCTGTGCTGTGCTGTGCTGTGCTGTGCTGTGCTGTGCTGTGCTGTGCTGTGCTGTGCTGTGCTGTGCTGTGCTGTGCTGTGCTGTGCTGTGCTGTGCTGTGCTGTGCTGTGCTGTGCTGTGCTGTGCTGTGCTGTGCTGTGCTGTGCTGTGCTGTGCTGTGCTGTGCTGTGCTGTGCCAGGTGCTGTGCTGTGCTGTGCTGTGCTGTGCTGTGCTGTGCTGTGCTGTGCTGTGCTGTGCTGTGCTGTGCTGTGCTGTGCTGTGCTGTGCTGTGCCAGTGCTGTGCTGTGCTGTGCTGTGCTGTGCTGTGCTGTGCTGTGCTGTGCTGTGCTGTGCTGTGCTGTGCTGTGCTGTGCTGTGCTGTGCTGTGCTGTGCTGTGCTGTGCTGTGCTGTGCCAGGCCAGGCTGTGCTGTGCTGTGCTGTGCTGTGCTGTGCTGTGCTGTGCTGTGCTGTGCTGTGCCAGGCCAGGCCAGGCCAGGCTGTGCTGTGCTGGCCAGGCCAGGCTGTGCCAGGCCAGGCCAGGCCAGGCCAGGCCAGGCCAGGCCAGGCCAGGCTGTGCTGTGCCAGGCCAGGCTGTGCTGTGCTGTGCCAGGCCAGGCCAGGCCAGGCCAGGCCAGGCCAGGCCAGGCCAGGCTGTGCCAGGCCAGGCCAGGCCAGGCCAGGCCAGGCCAGGCCAGGCCAGGCCAGGCCAGGCCAGGCCAGGCCAGGCCAGGCCAGGCCAGGCCAGGCCAGGCCAGGCCAGGCCAGGCCAGGCCAGGCCAGGCCAGGCCAGGCCAGGCTGTGCTGTGCTGTGCCAGGCTGTGCTGTGCTGTGCTGTGCTGTGCTGTGCCAGGCTGTGCTGTGCTGTGCTGTGCTGTGCTGTGCTGTGCCAGCTGTGCTGTGCTGTGCTGTGCTGTGCCAGGCTGTGCTGTGCTGTGCCAGGCTGTGCTGTGCTGTGCTGTGCTGTGCTGTGCTGTGCTGTGCTGTGCTGTGCTGTGCTGTGCTGTGCTGTGCTGTGCTGTGCTGTGCTGTGCTGTGCTGTGCTGTGCTGTGCTGTGCTGTGCTGTGCTGTGCTGTGCTGTGCTGTGCTGTGCTGTGCTGTGCTGTGCTGTGCCAGGTGCTGTGCTGTGCTGTGCTGTGCTGTGCTGTGCTGTGCTGTGCTGTGCTGTGCTGTGCTGTGCTGTGCTGTGCTGTGCTGTGCTGTGCTGTGCTGTGCTGTGCTGTGCTGTGCTGTGCTGTGCTGTGCTGTGCTGTGCTGTGCTGTGCTGTGCTGTGCTGTGCTGTGCTGTGCTGTGCTGTGCTGTGCTGTGCTGTGCTGTGCTGTGCTGTGCTGTGCTGTGCTGTGCTGTGCTGTGCTGTGCTGTGCTGTGCTGTGCTGTGCTGTGCTGTGCTGTGCTGTGCTGTGCTGTGCTGTGCTGTGCTGTGCTGTGCTGTGCTGTGCTGTGCTGTGCTGTGCTGTGCTGTGCTGTGCTGTGCTGTGCTGTGCTGTGCCAGTTGTGCTGTGCTGTGCTGTGCTGTGCTGTGCTGTGCTGTGCTGTGCTGTGCTGTGCTGTGCTGTGCTGTGCTGTGCTGTGCTGTGCTGTGCTGTGCTGTGCTGTGCTGTGCTGTGCTGTGCTGTGCCAGGCCAGGCCAGTGCTGTGCTGTGCTGTGCTGTGCTGTGTCAGGCCAGGCTGTGCTGTGCTGTGCTGTGCTGTGCTGTGCTGTGCTGTGCCAGGCTGTGCCAGGCCAGGCCAGGCCAGGCCAGGCTGTGTCAGGCCAGGCTGTGCAGGCCAGTGCTGTGCCAGGCCAGGCTGTGCTGTGCTGTGCTGTGCCAGGCCAGGCCAGGCTGTGCTGTGCCAGGCTGTGCCAGGCCAGGCTGTGCTGTGCCAGGCCAGGCTGTGCTGTGCTGTGCTGTGCTGTGCTGTGCCAGGCCAGTGCTGTGCTGTGCTGTGCTGTGCTGTGCCAGGCTGTGCTGTGCTGTGCTGTGCTGTGCTGTGCTGTGCTGTGCTGTGCCAGGCTGTGCTGTGCTGTGCTGTGCTGTGCCAGGCTGTGCTGTGCTGTGCTGTGCTGTGCCAGGCCAGGCTGTGCTGTGCTGTGCTGTGCTGTGCTGTGCTGTGCTGTGCTGTGCTGTGCTGTGCTGTGCTGTGCCAGGCCAGGCTGTGCCAGGCCAGGCCAGGCTGTGCTGTGCTGTGGCCAGGCCAGGTTGTGCTGTGCTGTGCTGTGCTGTGCTGTGCTGTGCTGTGCTGTGCTGTGCTGTGCTGTGCTGTGCTGTGCTGTGCTGTGCTGTGCTGTGCTGTGCTGTGCTGTGCTGTGCTGTGCTGTGCTCAGGCCAGGCTGTGCTGTGCTGTGCTGTGCTGTGCTGTGCTGTGCTGTGCTGTGCTGTGCTGTGCTGCAGGCCTGTGCTGTGCTGTGCTGTGCTGTGCTGTGCTGTGCTGTGCTGTGCTGTGCTGTGCTGTGCTGTGCTGTGCTGTGCTGTGCTGTGCTGTGCTGTGCTGTGCTGTGCTGTGCTGTGCTGTGCTGTGCTGTGCTGTGTCAGTGCTGTGCTGTGCTGTGCTGTGCTGTGCTGTGCTGTGCCAGGCCAGTTGTGCTGTGCTGTGCTGTGCTGTGCTGTGCTGTGCCAGGCCAGGCTGTGCTGTGCTGTGCTGTGTCAGGTGCTGTGCTGTGCTGTGCTGTGCTGTGCTGTGCTGTGCTGTGCTGTGCTGTGCCAGTGCTGTGCCAGGCTGTGCCAGGCTGTGCTGTGCTGTGCTGTGCTGTGCTGTGCCAGGCCAGGCCAGGCCAGGCCAGGCCAGGCTGTGTCAGGCCAGGCCAGGCCAGGCCAGGCCAGGCCAGGCTGTGCCAGGCTGTGCCAGGCCAGGCCAGGCCAGGCCAGGCCAGGCTGTGCTTAGGCCAGGCCAGAAGGTGCCTAGGCCAGGCCAAGAAGCCAGGTTGTGTCAGG